>VDFB02140340.1:51304-112385 GCA_007258455.2 Sequoia sempervirens
TACATTTGCATCCCATCATATTTTCAATCTTGCATTCAGTCATATCTAGTCATCCAAGGAGCATACAAGTTTACATTCACAAGGGCCAACCAAGGGATTCATCAACATGGAGAAGGTATAAGCACTTGCACAATTTCATCTGTTTCTCTTTGTGTTAACAATTTCTTAGGCTAATCTTGAGGTGTCCTTTTGTGTTTTTCTCTCATTGCATTATAGTTGTTTTTGCAAGGGAAATTTAGGGCATCTCAGAGAAATCTCCAAGAACAGTGGTGCCTTCGGTAACTTCAATTTCGATTAGATTGCCTCAAAGACACGTACAACTATGTCCTAAAGTGGAAACAGACACAGTTCATTTCCCACATTAATCCTTCTGAAAGAAGCACATGTAAATTCAACATCAAGAAATAATAGATTCTCGAAACAGAACCAACATAGATGAAAGATAAGACATAAAACTAGAACACATAGATTTACGTGGAGAAAACCCCTTCAGGTAAAAACCCCACCCTCCAAAGTTTGAGCCATTGTATTATTCAGCAACAAAAGGTTACAATACAATTTCAAGCTCTTAGCCTTTTCGGAGATTACATCTTGTTCATTCTGGAAATAATCCTAGTAGCAAACTCTCCATCTGTACATTTCCTGATCAACCTCTCAAACCAAACAATCTTCGCACTGTTGCAATACCCTCAACAATATACAGTATAGATCAACACGAGAGATTGACCATGGCATTCAATTCTTGATCAGGAGAGATTTTGGCAACATAACCCTACCTCTCTCTTTTCTCTATTTTGGCCTCATGCCCTCGGCCTTCCAGCCAGCCATTCGGCCTTCACTCTATCGCTCTCCTATTTCGAACATTCAATTCACCAAAACAAAGTTGTTTTCATTTCCTCACAAACAGTTTGTCTTCCATGCAAAAACGGTTACAAAAAATAGTTCACATTTTTCCCTCTTTGATAGGTCCAAGTCACACCACGTAGGACAGTATTCAATTAGTCAACAATGTTCAACCTGTGTTTGAATGTCAGTGAGACACTGACCATGTCTCCCCGATGCCACAAATCCCAACCGTCAATATCGCCAAGAGTCATCACTATCGGTAAGAGGTTACACCGAGTTCAAAAGTAGTCAGCAAGACAAACCACATCGCTGAGACGTCATATCGATGTTCAAAACTCACATCGACATCAACATTCCCATCGGCGAGACTATCGCTATTCAGTGAGAGTCATAACGAGTTCAGGACTCATATCGATGCCCAATACACCCATCAGCAAGACTTCCACATTTGCTAAGAGCTCCAATGAGCCTCCATGTTACTCTAATCAGTCTTTCACCTTGAGTCACCCTGATACAAATCATCAGCCAGAGTTACATCAATAATCAATGGGGGCACCAACTCACATCTTATTAGCAAGACAATATACATTGGAAAAAGGTTTCACCGAAGTCCCAACTCACACCGAAAGCAGACTCATCGGCAAGACTAACACTCTCGGTAGAAAGTCACAACAAACACACACAAGTCACACCGATGACATCCCTTGCCAAGAGTCTCCCTGACATCCAATAAGAATATCCGGTCAGCCAAACATCTCCCATCGCTAGGACACATTCTGATAGGAACAAGTCATACTGATTACTGCATCGGCCAGATAGACCAAGGGTCACGCCAATATCAGCCAAACTTTCTACCGTCGCCGAAACATCATTCTGACTGTCCAAGGTTACGCTGAAGATTCAGGTTATACCGATCGCCAAGACATTCCAGAGGTCACAACGATAGTTTAGGATCAACTAGCAGATCGGCCAGACATCTCAACAGTCACAGCAACCATACTTACTCAGAAGTTTCAGCCTGTGAGATTGAGGCACACAATTCCAACAATCTCCCACTTGACGAAGATCACACAGGAACCACCAAGGCACTCAGAAACAAAGATCACACTAGCTTCACCAGTTTAGACCCCGCAGCACTCAAGACACTCGACCAACAAATTTCCACAGATAACATTCCACCAGACAATCTGCAACAAAGACCAAGTATCCAACTGCAACTCACTGTCCAACAAAGCAACCGAAATGCAACCAAACACAGCCTTCCAGGAAACCACATAGACCACAAACATGCTCTCATGCTCCATCAAGAATTCTGCATCAACATCCAAGATGTCCACCATTCAGGCAACAATCCTTGTCATCCTCCAACATGCCACCACTTCACTATGCTTAGACACTATACAACAGCAATATCAACTTCAAAGCCTCAAACAGAACACAATCATGAAGTCATTCTCCAAAAACAAGACAAAAACACCAGCTAGAACAACAATCAGACTGACTGCTTCCATCCAACTGATAAACCCACATGACTGAAAATAGCACCCATAGCTCATGCTATTCCATCCAATCTTACATACCTTAAAGGTACCAACATTAGTAAACTCATGTCGCTCCAAAACCAACTTATTAATAGAAAATACAAGCTCCAAGTGCCAACTAGTTGAAGAAGAAAAAACACAACAGGAACACCCACTACCTGAGTAATTCCAAATATGAAAGATCAAAGACATAACAAGTCTACCAATAAAAACACATAGAAAGTGTAACCATGTAGTACCAAAAATATTCACAATGATACACACAACCTGCAACAAACTGTTTCAAGAAACATTTCTCTCACCACAAGTCTTCACAGTTCTCCCAAGTTCTCCACATGCAATCAAAGGAAAAAAGGATTAAGAACCTCCATGCCATCACCCATGAACATGAGTGAAAACACATGACCACAAGCAAGTGATCACTATAGCTCCAACCAAACCTCAAACCAATGAAATGTGAAACCAAACATCCAGGAAGTAAACCAAGACCAAAGAGAGAAACTTTGCACATCATATTCCTGTAGAACATCCTCCTATATACACTTCTAACAGCCAGCTGTGTCAAGAATTATCTCCTTCTCATCCCAAAAGAAAAACTTTAACAACATCCAACCATTCAATCACCAAGATCAAACCAACTTTAAAATCATGTAATCAACATGGATGTAAGCCTCTCAAAGAAGATCAAGCTACTTCATTCCCCATTTCAAGAAATCAGCCCATACAACATCTCCTACCAATTCTTATCAGTAAATAACATAACACAAAAGCTCAAGGAGATAAAAACAAGTTGTACATCTTCCACCATGAATCCTCCAGAACCATTAAACAACAATTCAAGATCCATATCATGAAAGTGAACATAAAACACATCTGAAAAATATAATGGGCCAAATACCTCTCAGATAAACTGCCGAGCAGACCAAGAGTGGGAACGAGAATACTCCTTCAAGATATACAATTCATCATGACTAATCCAAGAGCAATCTCCTTATAGGTCTCTTATTGAACTCACCTTCAACCAAGGTGTAGGCTTCTCGGACTTTCTACTAAAAACTTCATCAAGAGTAACAAACAACAACACTTCTCTCATAAGAGAAAAACAACCTCACCTTATTCTTCATGTATCCATGAGTACTAGCAATCGATCATCTCATGCTAAATTTCAACTGCATTACTGCACTATCATGAAGTATCAAGCAAATAATAAAAGCACCCAATACACAAAGAATTACTAGACCACTGTCAAAGCTCCAATCATCTGAATCAAGAACTTATCATGAAACCATGATCTACATATCCCCTTAGGAGATACCATGATTCAAGTAACTTCACTATGTTCTCAAGTATAATGCACAATGCCAAAAATCTAGTGCACAAACAAGAGTATACCATGACATAAAGTAAACAGACTCAAAACCAACATCACCTGTCAAGCACCACCAACACCTCAGCCAAAGACTCCAAGTGTCCATCATGGATCCAAGATGTTGCACATCTTCAAATAATGTCCATGCAAATGTGAAAGAACCCTTTTGCAGCAACAGGATCTAAAAGCCCCCCCTTGAAACGTCTGCAACATTAAAGAAGACCATTCACCACCATGTGATGAACCCTCAGATACTGCTAAAGCTCCCACTGAAATGTGACATTCAAGCTCTCCAAGCATCATGACCACCTACTTCAGGTTCCCATAACTGACTATTCATGTACTCAAACAATATCCATCCTCTCATCTCAAAGCAATCACACCAATGCACAAGTGACCAAAGACAAGGCCAGCTAACAAGTCTGCACCAACAATAAATCAACCTCGTGGATAAAGACAGTCCACATCCAAGTTATCTCACTGCAGCCAATGGGTAGCTAATCCACCAATCACATAACTCGTAGATCACAAACATCGAACATGCAAACCCATCATCGCATTGGAATCTGCAACACTAAGATTTCAAAGAGAATAACCACGTAGACAACATGACTCAAACACTAGATCACGCCAAGCCTAATTTTCCATTCATGTCCACAATGAGCACCATAATCAAGGAACCCACAAGCACCACCACAAGAATGCTGAGTGACAAATCACATACCAACACTCCCATGAAGAGAAGAAATTCACACCTCCTCAAGCCATGCACAAAGCATGCATGTAGAACTGCAACTATCTCATCCAACAACACCCCAAAAGCCAGGGTCTAGAAAAAAAAACTTAACAACAACTCCACATAACCACAAGTTTTTCTTAACCATGTAAAACCTGAAAAACCACAAAGCTACGCAAGTACAAATCATCCTTAGAAAGAAAACAGCAGTTCAAGAATATCCAGGCCCCTTTCAGGCCAACTCTAAAACCACCAACATATACATGCATCTGAGAAGGAGAGAAAGGCTATTTCAGAGGCTTGCAAATCTTCTAATCATTAACTCCATCTCATACACCAAGGTTATACTGTTACCAACTAGGAGACACAAATCACAACAAAACAACATGATCAACTCCCTTTTCTCCATCTTCACCATCCTTCAAGCTGCGTGTTGTCTCTAAATATCACAAGACTTCCACTAACCAAAGGATCAATAAATCAAATGATTCCTCCATATTTCCTCTAGCCTAACAAACTGGGAAATCTTCACAGGAGAAATACCCAGAACTAGCAACCAAAAGAAGGCTCTGATACCACTTGCAAGGGAAATTTAGGGCATCTTAGAGAAATCTCCAAGAACAGTGGTGCTTTCGGTAACTTCAATTTCGATTAGATTGCCTCACAGACACGTACAACTATGTCCTAAAGTGGAAAAAGACAGTTCATTTCCCACATTAATCCTTCTGAAAGAAGTACATGTAAATTCAACATCAAGCAATAACAGATTCTTGAAACAGAACCAACACAGATGAAAGATAAGACAAAAAACTAGAACACACAGATTTACGTGGGGAAAACCCTTTCGGGTAAAAAACCCCACCCTCCAAAGTTCGAGCCATTGTATTATTCAGCAACAAAAGGTTACAATACAATTTCAGGCTCTTAGCCTTTTCATATATTACATCTTGTTCATTCTGGAAACAATCTTAGTAGCAAACTCTCCCTCTAAACATTTCTTGATCAACCTCTCAAACCAAACAATCTTCGCACTATTGCAATACCCTCAACAATATACAGTACAGATTGACACGAGAGATCGACCATGGCATTCGATTCTTGATCAGGAGAGATTTTGGCAGCATAACCCTGCCTCTCTCATTTCTCTATTTTGGCCTCATGGCCTCGACCTTCTAGCCAGCCACTTGGCCCTCACTCTATCGCTCTCCTATTTTGAACATTCAATTCACCAGAACATAGTTTTCATTTCCTCACAAACAGTTCGTCTTCCACACAGAAATGGTCGCAACAAACGGTTCACATTCTGCCCTCTCTGATAGGTCCAAGTCACACCACGTAGGACAATATTCAATTAGTCAACAACGTTCAACTTGTGTTCACATGTCAGTGAGACACTGACCGTGTCTCCCTGATGCCACAAATCCCAACCATCGATATTTCCAAGAGTCATCACTATCGACAAGAGGTTACAGCGAGTTCAAAAGTATTCAGCGAGACAAACCACATCGCTAAGACGTCATACTGATGACCACCACATGTAGTGCTATTCGACAAGACCATCGCTATTCGGTGAGAGGTCATACTGATGTTCAAAACTCACATCGACATCAGCATTCCTATCAGCGAGACTATCACTATTCGGTGAGAGTCATAACAATTTCAGGAGTCATATTGATGTCCAATACACCTGTCAGTGAGACTTCCACATTCGCTAAGAGTTCCAACGAGCCTCCATTTTACTCCAATTAGTCTTTCGCCTTGAGTCACCCCGATACAAATCATCGGCCAGAGTTACATTAACAATCAACGGGGGCACCAACTCACATCTTATCGGCAAGACAATATACATCAGAAAAAGGTTTCACCGAAGTCCCAACTCACACCGAAAGCAGACTCGTCAGCCAAACTAACACTCTCGGAAGTGGGTCACAACGAACACACACAAATCACACCGATGACATCACTCGCCAATAGTCTTCCCGACATCCAATAAGAATATCTTGTTGGCCAGACATCTCCCATCACCAAGACACATTCTGATATGAACAAGTCATACCGATTACTGCATCGGCCAGACAGACCAAGGGTCACACCAATATCAGCCAGACTTCCTACCATCGTCGAAACATCATTTTGACTGTCCAAGGTTACGCCGAAGATTTAGGTTATACTGATTGCCAAGACATTCCAGAGGTCACAACGATAGTTCAGGATCAACTAGCAGATCGGCCAAACATCTCAACAATCAGAGCGACCATGCTTACTCAGAGGTCTCAACCTGTGAGATTGAGGCACACAATTCCAATAGTTTTTGCATATTTAGGATCACATTTTTGGCACACCCGATGGGACCTACAAACGGTTTCCTCTATTTTACATTTGTTTTCTTTGAGATTGTTTGTAGGTATAGGTTGCAGAGGGGTGACTACACCCTCTAGGTCACTGTAGAGGGGTGACTACACCCTCTAGGTCACTGTAGAGGGGCGACTACACCCTCTTGTACGCTACAGAGGGGTGATTGTTCCCTTTGGTTCACTGTAGAGGGGCAACTACGCCCTCTAGTTCACTGGAGAGGGGTGATTGCGCCCTCTGGTTCACTACAGAGGGGTGATTGTGCCCTCTTGTTCACTGCAAATGGGCGATTGCACCCTCTGGTTCACTGCAGAGGGGCGACTGCGCCCTTTGATTCACTGCAAAAGTGCAACTGCACCCTCCATTTCACTGCAAAAGGGCAACTACGCCCCAGTTTAATATTATGTTTCTAACTAGTTTGTTGTAGAGGGGTAGATACGCCCTGACCCATATTTTTTTTCTAACAAGTTTGTTGTAGAGGGGCGGATACACCCTTATCTATATTTTGTTTCTAACTATTTTGTTGCAGAGGGGCGGATACGCCCTTATCCATATTCTATTTCTAACAAGTTTGCTGCAGAGGGGTGGATTCACCCTTATCTATTTTATGTTTCTAACTATTTTGTTGTAGAGGGGCAGATACACCCGTATCTATATTATGTTTCTAACTATTTTAATGCAAAGGGGTGGATACATCCTTATCTATATTTTGTTTCTAACTAGTTTGCTGCAAAGGGGTGGATACGCCCTAATCTAAGAATTGTTTCTGACATTTCACTGCAGCGGGGTAGATTTTCCCTAATCTGAAAACTATTTCTAATATTTTGTTGCAGTGGGGCGAATTTTCCCTTCTAGTTACTGTAGTGGGGCGGATTTTCCCTCCTTTTTACTACAGTGGGGTGGATATGCCCCAAAATAGCACATTTTGGGAGGTAAAATGAACGTTTTAGCTTAGTTTTTGCTCCATTTTTTTGTTGTTTTTTGGTTCTAACCCCCTAACATTGTTTGTTGCAAGGATATTGGTGTTTTTGGCTAACATTTTGTAGCATATTCTTGTGTAATTAGTGAAGAAAGAAGGATAAAACAATTAACGTTTTCTTGTAGAGCCTTCTTTTTGCACAGATTTCCAAAGCTATCCTTGTTATTTTTTGTTAATCTAGGAACATAATTTAATTAGGGGAAGTAATATTTGTTGTTTGTTATGTCTATCTTTTTTGTGTTACCAAAAGGGGGCATTAGTTTGTTTTCACTTTTCACTTGCACTTCATGTGAGCCTGGGGAGTAGTTGGAAATGATTAGTTCCTTCTTTCTAGTGGGACCTGCTTGGGGATTTCACAACGCCAAGGGAGGGTCCCAACCATGTGTATTGGCGAGGTATATAAAGGGGGGAGAGCGAAAGCTATACCTTAATCCATTCACGTCGTAATTGGCAGAGCGTCGAAGCTAGGGTGATACCTAGATAGACGTGAAGAGTTGGTCTGAACCCTTCAATATCTCGCTAGGGTGATACCTAGATAGACGTGAAGAGTTGGTCTAAGCCCTTCAATATCTCGCTAGGGTTCCCAACTCATGCTTGTGATGAGTTGGTGTTCATGGTTGTGCCTCGTGTACCAAGAGTATATTAAGGACTCCCTATACACCTTGTGCATCCTAGATTAAGACCTTTATTGGTCATACCTTTAACACTAATCATAGGATTGTGCTTGTTTGAAAGTGCTTTCTTGTGAGAAACCAATAAACTTTTTGAAAAATTGGCCTTATTGTTGTCATTTTAAGTCCTTGCCATAATTATTTCCATCTAAACCAAGTCCATGTTCACTATAGTGGGGTGAATTTTCCCTTCTGTTTACTACAGTGGGGCGAATTTTCCCTTCTATTTACTGTAGTGGGGCGAATTTTCCCTCATGTTTACTGTAGTGGGGCAAATTTTCCCTCCTGAATAGTCAAACTCACCCCATTTAGCTCTGTTTAGCCTCCAAACCTCTATTTAATCATTCCAAACCTCTATTTAATCATTCCAAGCCTTCATTTTATCATTCCAAACCTCTGTTTAATCATTCTAAACCTATGTTTTGTCATCTTAAACCTTTGTTTGATCATTCCAAACTTCTGTTAGTCATCCCTCGCCCCCATACATTTATTCTCTCAATCTGCCCACTAGTTCTGAACTTTTCAGTAAGTCATTTGGGAAGCCCATATCATCACCTAGTGAACTTGTTTCACCGAAATCTTACCATTTGTATCACCTAATCCATATCATATAAACACCACTCATCATCAAACCACCTAAACCTTGTGCTAAAATTTGTTATCCAAATTGACCTTAGCAATTGAATTTGATTGTTATCCTTCATATCAATCATCAAATTTGACCCAAATCAATTCACTTCCATCTTGAGGTGAATTCAGTGTCGTAAGTTATCATCCTCAACCCAAATCAATCCATTTCTATCTTGAGGTGGATTCGGTTCCATGATCATCCACTTGATCAATCAACGCTCTAGGTCACTAAGGGTGATTTTCTGACTGGGTTTAGGATCCCTTACGTCTTATGTCATTTAATTTTAGTCCAATCACACCTATCCAATCACTCAATCTATTCTATCCAATCATTTAATCATCCAATCAAACCAATCACACTTATCCAATTATCTAATCGATCCAATCACATCCATTCAATCAAACCCATCCAATCAATCACAACTATCCAACCAACTTCATTGATTCATATAATCTATCTAATCAAACCAATCCAGTCCTCTAATCGAATTCAACAATTCATCTAATCCAATCTTTATCCAATCACACAATCATCTAACCATTACCCCCATATTTACACTAGTCCTTTCTTTTTATGCCCATTCAAACTCGGTCACAAACTAAGAAACAAATGGCACAACAAGGTCAAGGTTCCCAACTGAATACCTCTAAAGATCCTAACAACATGGAAAATGCTCCTCAAGATCCTCATAATGTTGTCAATGCTCCCCAAGATCCCCATAATGGTACTTCATCACAATCCAACACCGAGGAACAAAATAACTCACCGCCTGGTGAAGAGAGCATGCTCAATCAACCCGAACTCACACTTGAGGAACATTTCAGTAATCCCACCAATGCATGAATGAGAAATCATCTCCTCGAACAACACGGTGAACAGATCTTGGCCCACCTAATTGAGAAAGGTGTCAAAGCCCCATCAGGTGTTGACCTCTCCAAATATGCCAATTCCATACCCAACACACCCAATGATTCATACATCCCCAATAAGCCTCCACTAGAGAGTTGGTATCAACCTGAATTTGGAATTGTCATCCTCTACCATGTCAACAATCCTCCACACTCCCTAGCTTTAGTCATGAGTGCTTCTCAAACACCTAACCCTAATGACCCTTTTTCTTATGGTATGTTGCAAAACATTTCGTAGCACCCTCCATTAATGCTGACCACACCACCCCTTCTAAATCCACCTCAATTAAATGCTATAGGAAACCCTTTCACCCCCTTTCCTCCACCTCCTTGGACCACAAGTATTCCACCACCTCCATTCTCATCCCAACAACCTCTTCAATCCAACATGCCTCAACAAGGTACATCCCAACCCAATGTCCGCACTGTCACTCAACAACCTCCTTTGCAAAACGTCTCCATCACACCTCAACAACATCATCAACAAAAACCACTAAATAATCCTTTGGTTTCATCACAACACCCCCCCCACCAATCACAAGGCAATCCATCTCGACCTCCAGTCCCAACCATATCCCCATTCCTCGCATCTATTTTACGTCCGCAAACTCAACCACAACACAACATTCCATCTCTACCCATGCAAAAATTGACAATACACCAGCAAACCCCCCAACATTATTTTTATCATAACCAACAATAGTTCCAGCAAAAACCACCCTACACGTCCTCACAACAGTCACATCAGTACCCCCATTACTAGCAAACTAATCCACAACACTTCATTCATGCTCCTCAACATTATGCCACCTATAATTACCAGGCTAATCTGTACTCCACCTCACAAAAAAAACCTTCGTACCAAAAAAACCCCTGACACATCAACAAGGGACACCATCCTCTCATTATCAAAATTCATATATTAACGTTCACACAGTATCGCAACAAGATCCTCCACTATCTTACCATCTATACCCATCCAACCCATCTACCTCGACTACACCACTAGTCAATGCCGATCTATTGGAAATCAAAGCTTCTTTGAAAGATCTCCAAGCTGGAACTAGTAAGGAATCCTTTAAATTCGAAGATATATGTCCCTATCCGTTTGACCCATCCATCTCATTAATTCCCTTCTCGAAACACTTTGAGATACCAAAGTTTGATAGATACAAGGGAAACAAAGATCCTAAGCCCCACTTGCAAGAGTTTTACTCCCAATGTCAGGAATTTATGCACAAAGACAACTACCTTTTGTGTTTGTTTCCATGGAGCCTGACAGGAAATGCCCTAGAATGGTTCATGAGTCTAGAACTAGGGTCCATAAAATCCTTTGCAGATATTTCAGAAAAATTTGTTTCTTACTTCTCCTTCAATTTGGAGGACATTGATACCTTGGATCTCCTCAAAGAGAATCAATGTGAAGGTGAAACCTTTGCTAGCTACCTTCAAAGATGGTGTGCACTAGCAAGCCGAATGAAAACCCCTCTCAAAGAGAAAGACATGGTCACCCTCTTTGTGGAGAACTCACATCCTGACATTGTTCATAATTTCAGGTTGCACTGTGTTACCACTTTCACTGAAATAGTGGAAAAAGGACCCATTCTTGAGCATTCCCTTATTGCCAAAGGGCACATCAAGATACACAACCATGACAAAGAAAGGCCATTCGACGATAAGTCACATTTTTGTAACAAGAACAAAAATGTAGTGAATGATGGTGTCACTGACACTAAACATGTTCAAGTGGCCAATACATCCCAAAATCAACAACCATCTGTACCTAATGCCATATCTGTGCCACAGGGGGCATATCATCCTCCTCAACAGTTGAACCAGAACAGTCAAGGGAATGACAAACACTCGTATGCTCAATAAGGAGAACCCTTGGGTGTCATCTTTAATAAGTTGTTTCAGGTCAATTATCCGATCACATATCCTATCACCAAACCACTTGATGAATCCAAGCCCAAACCAACCTGGTTTAGGGAGAATGAATATTGCTAATTCCATAAGATTAAAGGGAACTCTCTGAATAAGTGTCAAGGACTCAAAAACTATGTCCAAGATCTTATTGATCGAGGAGATATCAAAGTCGACACCAGTTAAGCTTCATCATCTAATGCTCAATTACAGATATACCAAAATGCCTTCCCGAACCATAATCAAGGCACAAGCATCTCCAAAAACAATCCCCAAGACAACAACACAAATAATACAAGCTATAAGAATGTACCCCTCAATTATGATGGAATTATCCATTACATTGAATAGGTAGAACCCTGTATGTCTATGATACATGTTAAAGCTAAAGATCACCAATGTGTTATTACTACCTGATGATCTCACATTACTGTCCCTGTAGCCTACACATCAATCCAACCAAATCCTATAAACTCTCAGCTCAACATTCTTAATTACTTAGGAAAGACCCCTACTCAGATTTCAATCTTGGATCTGCTTAAGTCTTCTCTAGTGCATTAGGAAATACTCAATAGAGCTTTACAAGAAACTCACATACCTAACGACATCGATCCCACAAGGTTCCAAGCTTTAGTAGGACACCTAGCTTTATCTTACCAGCTACACTTCAACCAGAATGACATGCCAAATATTTATGCCAATCACAACCATCCCTTACACATCGAAGCCTTGGTTGTCTGTCATAAAATAAAAAAGGGTCCTAGTAGATAATGGCTCTACCCTAATCTATGCACTCTGAAGTTCAAAGAGGTAGGGTATACTCAAGTGGATTTGAGTAATCAAATCATCACAATCAAGGCTTATGATAATGCAGAAAGAAATTTTGAAGGCATTACCAGTCTTCCTATCTAGGTTGGACCTATAGTTCAGTACACTACCTATCATGTCCTTGATCTGGACTTACCATATAATCTCCTCCTCGGCTGCCCATGGCTCCATGCCATGCAAGCCATCCCCTCCACGTACCATCAATGCCTAAATTTCTCGGTTAATGGAAAAGAGATCACCATTTATGTCGACCCGCAACCATTTGAATACGATTGTGCTCTACAAGCATCATTTACTCATTTACATTATTGTCCTGGGGTTGAAATGGGGGAAATTCAGTCATCATCCTCCAATCCATCTTCCACTATGACAACCACTTCATCTTCCTCCATCAATCCTGCAGTCACCAAAGTCCAAATCATTGACAAGGGGTCTGGTGAATATGAAATGCATACAACTCTAAATGTGGCCACCATGCCACCGTCACCACACACATACAGCCAACCTTCGCAGTCTACACCAAAAGAAGATAAGACCATCACCTTCAGTGCTAAAAACATCCCTGCTACCACTTTCCAGTCTCCTAGTATAAAGATAGATGCACCAGAAGAGGATATCAATCAGTGGGTATACCGTGAAAAACCCCAACTAGAACCTCCTTTAAAGGAATACTTCCAGGAAGTATACCCTTGGTCAGCTAAGTTCGTAATAAAGCATAACTACCAAGGTGGCGGCCTAGGTAAGGAAGAACAGGGACGATTGCAACCTATTGATGTATCAAAGCTTTCGTGGAATATAAGCCTCGGATATGACAAAAAGAAAAAAGGCCCCGCAACATCATCTAATACCTCCAATAGTGTTACTGTGGACGATGGTCCCTTGGAAGACATACCTAAGGAAGAATCCATCATACATGCGAATGATGATGTTGATCACACAGACTTGCCATCCATGTTTGATTGTTTATCTATCTTTACCATCATCCTTTTTCTCCGTCATCCCAAACTCATTGATTGGGACCTACGTGATAGCACACCTACCAATGTCTCCCTAGATACGTATGTAAACCTCATGGGATTGGGGGAGGATGAACACTCCAGTCACAAAAATAAAAACAAGAAAAATAAAAAATGGTTATGTACTGAAAACCTCCCCAAGGCACTTCCTGACCTAGAAAAAGTAAAAATAAACGACACATCCAATAGTGAAAACCTCGAAGAGGCACTGGAGGATGGAGACGTTCATCTTCCCCTTGTGGGAACTCAATTATCCACATGGTCATCCATCCTAATTGAAGAAACTCAAGAATTTAACCTGGGTATTGCTAAAAACCCTAAGATCACCTATGTAGCCAAATCATTATTAGAGCAAGAATATTCAATCATTGTTCAGCTACTCCAAGATGGAATCATTAACTTTGCTTGATCATACTTAGATATTCCAGGATTAGACCTTGCTTTAGTAGTTCATCATTTGGATGTTCGCCCAAATGCCAAGCCTGTCAAACAAAAGCTCCAAAAAATGCATCCACAGGTAGCATTATTAGTCAAGAAAGAATTCGAGAAATTACTGGATGCCAAATTTATCATACCTATCAACTACTCTGATTGGATCTCCAACGTAGTCCATGTTTCCAAACCAAACAGAGACATTCATATTTGCACAAACTTCTGGGATCTTAACAAAGCCTATCTGAAGGATGACTTCCCGCTGCCCAATATTGACATGTTGGTCAACCTTACTGCAAGACATGAGATGTTGTCCCTTATGGATGGCTTCTCTGGTTACAATTAGATCCGAATTGCACCTAAAGACCAACACAAGAGCACTTTTATAACACCTTGGGGTACTTTTTGCTACAATGTTATGCCCTTTAGTCTCAAGAATGTAGGGGCAACATATCAGAGAGTGATGACTATCATCTTCCATGACCTCATCCATATTATCATGGAAGATTATGTTGAAAACTTGCTAGGGAAATCCCAAACTAGAGCAAAGCACCCTGCCATCCTGAAAAAGATCTTCGAGTGGTTAGAACAGTACAAGTTAAGACTAAATCCAAAAAAGTGTGTCTTTGGTGTTACATCAAGGAAATTGTTGGGTTTCATAGTCTCCCGAAGAGGCATTGAGGTTGATCTCACCAAGGTGAAAGCTATTTTGGATATTCCTCCCCCGTACAATCTGAAACAATTAAGAAGTCTCCAAGGAAAGTTGCAATACATCCGTCGATTCATAGCCCAACTTGTAGATAAGTGTCAGTCATTCACCCATCTTCTAAAAAAAGACTCCACCTTTAGATGGAACCCACAGTGTCAGATAGGTTTCGATAAGATCAAGGAATACTTGGCTCATCCACCAATCTTGATGCCACCTATTCCAAGGAAGCCCCTCTTGCTTTACATCTCTGCCAATTTAGTCGCACTGGGGGCATTATTGGCACAACATGATGAGTCCTCAAAAGAAAGAGCAATCTACTACATCAGCCGAACATTGGTCGGCTATGAATTAAATTATTCACCCATGGAGAAAGCCTGCCTTGCAGTGGTCTTCAATACATCAAAACTTCAACATTACATGCTCATCCATCAGGTCAAATTAATAGCAAAAAATGATCCACTAAAGTATATGTTATCTAGAACCACTTTAATTGGTCACATGGCTAAGTGGTTCATGCTCCTAAGGGAATTTGACATAGAGTACGTGGATCACAAAGCCATAAAGGGAAAAATCATAGCTAATCAGTTGGACGAAGCACCCCTAGTGGATGCTTACCCTCTAGTCACTAAGTTTCCATATGAAGAGTTTTCACAGTTATAGAAGGACCTACTTGGACATTGTGTTTTGATGGCTCATATACTCATAATGGATCAAGCATAGGAATTATGTTTGTTACCCCTCAAGGTGACTACATCCCAAAATCATTCAGGATAGTATTCTTGTGTACCAACAACATAGTTGAGTACAAATCCCTCCTCATGGGTCTCTGAATTGCAAAGCAGTGGCACATAACTCACTTGAGAGTCTTTGGTGATTCATTGTTGGTCATTAAGCAAGTTAATGATGAATTATTAACAAAAGATGACAAGTTGTTACCCTACAAATGCATGGTGGATGACTTCAAGAAATATTTCACCTTCATACAATTGACCAAATTCCTAGGGTGCAGAACAAAGCAACTGATGCTATGGCTGCTACTATTGGCTCCCTGATTGACATGCCTAAAGATCGAACATAATGTGAGTTCCTTGTGGAACAACTTTTAATCCCAGCATATGATATCCCTGAGACTGACATTGTGTGTGACATTATAGGTCTCACTTCCCATGGTACCAAGACATATATACTTATCTGCATGATAATATTTTACCCCCAAACCTCACACGAAAGCAACAAAAATCCTTTTATTCAACGTACAGCCTAATACATTATCGTCGGTGATACGCTTTATTGTTGTGGGAATGATGGAACCCTCCTTAGGTGTCTGGATGAGACCAAAGCCCATACTGCACTAACAGAGGTACATAGTGGTGTTTGTGGGGCCCATTCAAATGGTATGGCCTTGGCCAAAAGGAATCTCTAAGCTAGATATTATTGGCCCACATTAGACCATGATGCTTGTGAATTCATGAAGAAATGCCTTCCCTACTAGCAACATGTAGATTTGATTCATGCTTTGGCACAAGACCTTCTGCCTCTCCTAGCACCATGGCCCTTCTCTCAATGGGGTTTTGACTTGATTGGCAAGATTTACCCACCATCTTTCGATGGCCATATATTCATAATTACTACCACTAAGTACTTCACCAAATGGGTGGAAGCAATGCCACTCACAAATCACCGGTACTCAAATTTCAAAATTCATCCTTTACCATATTCTTTGCAAATATGCTATTCCATCCACCATTCTCTTCGATAATGGAAAACCTTTTAAAAACTAGGCCATGAAACACCTCTATGACACCTTTCATATCCAACATCATTGGTCAACGCCTTATTACCCCCAAGGTAATGGTCAGGAAAAAGTAACCAACAAGACTCTTATCTGCATCCTCAAAAAGGTTGTCAATAACATTGGTCAAGATTGGCACCTCCATATTCATCTCGCTCTTTGGGCATATCACACCTCCTTTCGTACCCCTACAAGTGCCACTCCCTATTCTTTAGTGTATGGTGCCGAAGCCATCTTGCCAATTGAAGTTGAGCTCCTGTCATTGAGGATTTCTCTAAAGAACCTTATCAACGAGAAGGATTCTCGTGTCGCATGGCTTGCACAGCTGGAGTTACTTGATGAAAGACGAATCAAATCTTGTGATCATCTACAAGCTTACCAAAACTACCGCAACCATAACTACAACAAGAAGGTTCGTCCTCGACAATTCAAAATTGGTGATCTTGTCCTTAAAGAGAACCAACGTACTCAGCAAGACCACGATAAGAAAGGAAAATTTGAAGCAAACTGGTTGGGTCCTTATATCATAACCACTAAATATGGATCTGGGGCATACAAACTTGCTACCCTTGAAGGAGAGACCCTCAAAGAGCCTATCAATATCATGCATCTGAAGAGGTTCTATGCCTAAGTCCGCTTGGTAACCCTACCTGCAAAAATACAAAAAAATCCAAAAATAGTAAAGAGAAATAAATTTGTCCTATGGTGAAAACCACCTTTGGTGGTGCCTTGGATAGGTATGGGTGGTGAAAATCTAGTAATAGGCATAATCTGTAGAAGGCTTAATCATTATCTATCTTGTGCCCTAATTACTTCATGACTCCATCCATCCTATCCTGACATCCTCTCCCATTCCATCCTTGGCTGCTTAGTATCTTTTGATTGAGCATTGGAAAATTATATGCTATCTCTCATCCTAAGCTTTTTGTCCTAGTCTAAGCTTCTGTCATCATTTTTTCTATCTAATAATTTGTGTCAACATCTAGAAACATCCATCATGTCAGTCTCACCTAGTTTCCATATTGTCTTGTCAGTCCTCTTAGTCCTCATCAAACTACGTTGCCCCTGTACTTTCACGTAGGCAAGGCTAATCATTTGATCTACCCCCAAGTCATTTTGGACCATCTTGTTATTTCCTCCATCATTCATCTTTATTGGTACCTTTTCACTTTTATCCATGGATGCTTATCATTTGTCTTTTCTGCACTGTGTTGCCCCTATGTTTTCACGTAGGCAAGGTTGATCATTTGATTCTCCCCCGAGGCATTTGTATGTCATGTCTTGTGTTATTCATCATCAGTCACCATTCTCTTCTTCTTTATCCACAGTATTTTCAAGAACTATGAGGGCTCTGCACTTTCACATAGGCAAGGCTAATCTATGATCATCCCCCAAGCCCCTAGGTCTATAGGGTGCGTCAGTCTCAAGTCTCATGTCTTGTGTCGTGTCATCAAGCTATGTCCTTATCTAGCCAGTTCTTCACAAACAAGATCCACCTATGATAGGAGATCTAATTGATTTTAAGAATCTCGCATCATAACGATCTTTTAGTATAGTATCCATCATCTTTGGTCTCAACAGGATGCATCCTTCCTAACATACCTCATCAACCCCATCCATCCTCTCGATCCTATGGCAAAAGACGTTTGAAATTTGATTGTGATTTTTTGATACTTTTGGTTTTTTGTTTATCATTTGATCTCTCTATTACAGTTAGTTAAGGCTGTCATAATCTATCATATTATGGTGTGTTTTGGCTAATTCAAATAGGGGCATATCTTAATCTTTTATTGTTGTTGTCTATTGGGTTTCCCCACGTAGTATCCACCAAGACCCATGTGATCTTGTGTTACATTAGGATCTCCCTTTGTGTTTGTGATTATCCCAATGCCTAGCCCAACCAAAGTCTTCATCACTTTGGGGTGTAGGGATATCCCTTTTGTTTGTGTGTTTGTTTCATGCATTAGATGCTAACTCACCTTGGTTGCCTATACCCTGGCACTTGGTGTCTTATGCTATAGAAAAAATTAGTGCTTTGAAGATGGAAAATAATATTAGGATTGCATTTCATAATCATTATTTTTGCATTGCATTCACCCTATGATTTTGGTTGTGCAAATACTTTACCTCTTATCTCCCATTCTTCTCAGGATACTAAGGGTTATTGACAGGTGCCAAATTACACCCATTTTCCACTTTCACTACACATACATCTTCCCCCCTTTTTTTATCATGTCAGTTCTTATTGACGCTTATGACCATGTGTTATTACCTTTCATAATTTACTATTCACATTATTAATTCATTACAGCTTTAAATCCATTACAGGTGCATTATCATTTTTAGATCCAGCATATTAGGTTCATTTTACTGTTCATACATACATTGCCACCTGCATCACAAAGTGTTAGATTCATAATACATCACATCCTGCATGTATATAACATTCATAGAAGCATCCACATAAGTTCTCATAAACATATACAAACATGTCAACAATCAAATAATCATCCACATAAGTTCTTATAAACATATACATACACAACAACAAATCAAATAAGCATCCACACATAAACATTCACATAAGCCATCATAGATAAAACATATGCATATATCAAATCATCCATCAAACACATGAACAAGGTGTCAATAAGGACTGATATGTATATCATATAAATATATCAAAATCCAAAAGTCCATCACAAAATAATGTCTATTGACGACATCAAAATACATGTCCATCATATATAAAATCATAAGATGAAATATCAGTACAAGGCTCTAAAAATAACTGCTATCACTCTAAACTATCCATCCACCATGCACCTGTCAAAAACTTAGTAGACTGACATCTGTTGAATGAGCTACCCACATCTAATCTCTAAGGTGAATTAGGTACTGACCTCCTACCTAGCAAAACCCCCTGTGACTCATTGAAACCTCGGGTCCACATCCCCAACGTCTAAGATGGCACTAACATCTATGGGGTATGTCAAACGTACTGGAATATCCATTGTGTCGGATCTAGAACTGCATGATAATAAAAAAACATCCAAAATCCTACCTCCCTTGCGTTCTCCTCTCGCTCAACAACCTAGACCCGAGCAGAGTTTCACTCCTGATAATATCTATCCCGATCTTTAGTGATCACTCTCCTCTCTTGCTCCTAGGCCTACTGGGATAGTCATAACTGCGCCATCTCTACTTGAACCTGATCTCTCATCTCCTTGGCAGCCACTGTTATATCCCTCTCCCTCTGTAACCCCCGTATGTCTACCCCTATCACATCACCAACCTTTACTGACTACAACTGAGCCACTATTGCATCCCGCTCTCCCTGCAGCATCTGCATTCGTATCTCTGCAATATCCCTCTCCCTCTATACTGACTGCAACTGAGCCATTGTTGCATCCCGCTCTCCCTACAACATCTGCATCCGCATCTCTACAACATACCTCTCCCTCTGTACAGCCTGTGACCGAGCCACTGTTACATCCCTATCCCTCTGTAGTTCCTGTACTCTCAAATCTAATGCATCTCACTCTCTCTGCAGTGATGATACCTCTGAAACTGCCTCCTCTCTCCTCCTTTGAAGATACTATATATATACCTCTGCCACCTCCCTCTCACTCTGCAAAACCTACACCTGTGCCTGGGCTACATCCCTCTCTGCCTCCATGGCCTACACCTGTGCCAGTGCTACATCTCTCTCCGCCTACATCATGCATATCTAACCCCTCATCTCCTCTCACGCCTTCCTAGTGTCTACTGGCCCCTGATCCGCTAACTCCCCCTAGCCTATAATATATCAATCTCTACCTATAGTTTCTCACGGTCCCAACTCACAGTAGCCAACTCATCACGTACCCCCTATATGTCATCCCACATTCCATCTCTCTCCCTCTCCACCGTCACTACCTGTTTGAATAGGTGGTCAACAATAATCTCTCTGACCTACTGCCTGTACCCTCGCTAGCTCGACCCTGAGTCTAGTCACCTCTGCCTCAGCTATCCTCAAACTTTGATTTGTAATTTGAAGCCTCTCTGTAGTGCCTCTTAGCTAATCAATAGGATCCTCTAATGCCACACAATGAACCACTGCCAATGGCTCTACCTCCAACACCTCCACATCTGGCCTATCTACATCCATTGCATCAACCTCTAACTCATCCTGCACCCACTCGACCCTGCTCACCTGAATCCTCCTCGACTGTCCTCTCCTCCCCACCCTCATTAGTCTCCTTGGCTCTCCTATAACCCTCACCTCCCCCTCTATCTCCTCCTCATCCTTGCTCCCCCTATCTCTAGCACAGAAGGTCCCTACCCTGCCATGCTCTAGACCCTCCTCTATCATCTCCTACTTGCCATCCTCTCTCGTTGTCCCCTAGCCTCAGTCTACCCCTATGCTCCATCCTACTGTCCACATCCTCCTGCCTCCT
Source organism: Sequoia sempervirens (assembly GCA_007258455.2). Classification (NCBI taxonomy): domain Eukaryota; kingdom Viridiplantae; phylum Streptophyta; class Pinopsida; order Cupressales; family Cupressaceae; genus Sequoia; species Sequoia sempervirens. The sequence continues at coordinate 72,477 of VDFB02140340.1, forward strand.
CCTGCTCAGCCCTCACCTACACTCTCCTCCGCCATACTCTACCTCCTATGCCTCTCTACTGAATAGCTCCTCCCTCCACCTCACGTATCATCTCCACCTCTAGCTCACTCCCATCATCTTGTCATACTACATCTGGCTCTAGACCTATCCCACCCTCCTGTTGTACTACAACTCTCTCACCGTCGAGTCCTACTAAATCCATCTCCTCCCCCACATCTATCATCGCCCTATCCCTCCTTCGTTGTCTCCTCCTCCTCTCTGGCTGTCCTTCTGCCCCTGCCTCATCCTCTCCTCTAACCTCTTAACCAACACCCTCTGCATCCTCCTACTATCATGCTACCCTCACCTCCCCTCCTCTCCTCGCATGTCTCCTCCTATCTCCACCCTCCCTCACCAACCGAAGCCCATCCTTTGATTTGAACCCTAAAGCTCCTACAATAGGCATTTTCAATGTAATTCTCTGCCATTGGTGGTTGCAAAACCACCGAGCATACCACATCATCACTCATGCATCCTCCACCCCAACATCCCTCCCTAGGTAGGGCACCTACATTGTTGCTGCCTACGTCACTCTGGCATCCCTCAACGTAAAAGCATTTCCCCATGGTAGCTCTCTAGTGAGTTGACGAAACATGACGAGAACCTTTGGAATATCCTGTACCAACCCAAACTGCCTCAACACTCTATCTGGTCGATGCACCTCCACTATGTGTGGTTGGCTCCCAACCAAGACGCACCGACTCATAAAATAGCCCTAATATTTCCCCTCCTCCTCCCTCCATCCCCTGAATCGTCAATACATATATAGGCACCATAATATGTCCCTCTCCTGCAAGCCATCCATCACTCTCCTCCACCCATTCATATCCCCTTGCATCTCATGCCACAAAACCCAACCCCTCGCCTCCCCATACCCCCAAGCCATAGGCTCCCTATCATCCTCTTCTCCTCCCCTAACCACTAGGGGTCTCGTCATCATAATGTTCTCCCATGCCCACACCTATAGTAGGGTCATGTGTGTCAAACTCACTAACCTTCGATAGAAAATCACATGCATGTCTTTGTATAATTGTGCTAATACATAGGTACTCCATGAGAACTATCCCTCGCGCCACTGGAAAATATGTCAAATCACCTCCATGTATCGTAGACTGCAAAACCACCTACTACAGTTTGGAAACAATATCCCACTAATCAACCCACACAAAAATAATGGTAGGGGTGGTACCCTCATTGAAAAACATCTGTCCAAGTCCAACTGCCCATTCTGTATAGGAAGATCATCATCTCCAAATAACACTAAAATGGTGTGATCTAACTCTTCCCCCCTTGATACCACATCGCTCACTAATCACCCCACTATGGGTAGCCTCAAGATGTGACATACATCCTCCAACATCATTGTCATCTCCCCTGTCGGAAGATGGAAGGTCAATGTCCCTGAACTCCATCTCTCTATCAATGATGTCAGCATCACTCGATGCACCCTCATCATTGGGAACTGTAAAAAGTGTAGTAACCCCACATGCTCCAAGCTGCATGATCTACTCCGATCATGGCTGCCATAGTCGCTGCAAGTGCCTCTGACCGCCACTCATGTGTCTGTAATCGCTTGAAGCTCTGTATCCATATTAACTAGACTATCAGTTTCTTTCTCAACCCCAGGACTCTATCTTTTTACCCTCTATCTCTTATGCTTTTTCCTAGCTCCTCCCTCCCTGCATCATCAGGCCTACCTTGAGTCAGAGTGGTTTTGCCTCGATCGAGCTGACTCCGCCCTGCGCCGGGATGGATGCACCTTCACTAGGGGAAAATCCTCCCTGGGTCGGGGCGGGTGTGCCCCGACCTACAAGGTGCCTCTACCCTAAGCCGAGGCGGCTGCGCCTTAAGTCGGGGCAGATGCACCTCAGGTCGGGTCAGGGTGAATCTGCCCAGGCTGGGGTGGAAGTGCCCCAACCTACGGGGTGCCTCTACCCTGAGATGGGGTGGTTGTGCCTCTGTGCGGGGTGCTTTCGCCCTAGGTCGAGGCGAAAGTACCCCAAACTACGGAGCGCCTTTGCCCCAAGCCAAGGTGGTTGCTCCCCGGGGCGGGGCCCCTCTACTCCGAGCCAAGGCGGTTGTGCCCCAAGGTGGGGTGCCTCTGCCCCAGATACACCCCGACCTGTAGGGTGCCTCTGCCCCGCATTGAGGCAGATATGCCCAAGCTCGGGGCGAAAGTTCCCTGAGCCGAGGTAGATAAGCCCACGTGCGGAGCAGACCCACCCCGAGATGGGGAGGAAATGCCCTGTCGTGGGGCGGCCTATCCCAACCAGGGGGCTACACCACTCCACAGTGGGGCAGATTCGCCCCTCCTAGAGTCGTACCTCATTCCATCCTACCCCTAACCCACTGCCAATCTAAAATTCTAGTTCCTACCCATTTTTCCTCTCTAACTCGACAACAAAACCCATGTTTTACATTTTATGTAAACATTCAAAAACGTACTACAAATACTTAAAATACACAAGAGGGTTTTTTTTACTTACCTAGCGAGGCACTGCCGAATGGGTGTTGAATCTACACACCTCATCCGCTCAGTGAATGATATCAGAGTCATAATCTTGCGACATTGTTGCTCTTTGTCTTCTTCATTTTCTCTCCTCTCCCTCAACTGCTACATTGAAAGTGAGCTAAGATAATTTCTAAAATTACCTTTTAACCCCTTCCCCCCTTTTTTTACTCTTTTAAAATAAAATGTATTTTTTACCTTTTATTTAATTTTTTTCTCCTCCAACTAATTCCCTAACTTCACAGGGCTGCCATTCACAAACTGTGCATCAGATCAACTCTGTTCAAAAACCAAAATTGCTCTATTTTCTATGCTCTATCCAATGGTGCCTTCTATTTCTTCTTGTGGAGAAGTCATATGGTGTCCCATTTTCCTTCCCCAACTACCCTCTCGAGGGGGCATACCCTACCATCGTTCCTCCTCTCCTTTGGCGCAGTCATTGGGGAACCTCCTTCCAATTCCCTCTGTTTGGGTAGCTCATTCAACCTCTTTCATGTTGGGGCATTGAGTCCTATCACTTCCTTCATCACCTACATTTTATTTTTCTTTGAAACATTGTTACTCTAACAATATTTTGAAGAGGGGTAAAATGTAGACATCTAAATTTAATCGCCCCCATATGATCAAATTCACCTCTTTATTCATCCATTCCATCAATATTAATTTATTTAATTGATATTACAGTTTCTTCCTAAAGTCCTTAAAGTATGTAATTTAACAATTAAATGCTTTACCTTGCATCCTTTTCCTCTCTAAATTAAATAAATACATCCATTTATTTAATTTAGTCATTTAACCTTTTTGAATAAAATCAATTTTAAATTTTTCATTTTTCTCTCTCTCCTTGTCACATCCTCCATAATCTCTTTCTAATCTAGATTAATTTAATTAATTCATAATTAGAATGTTCATACTCTTAATCAAGGATTAATGTCGCATCCTCCTACATTTGCCACTTGCTTCTAATCTTTCATTAACTTATCTTAATTATATATTTGCACAACCTTAATCAAAGTCATTAGCTACATTTAGTATTCATTTTTAGTCAACCCTTCCATTTTCCTTTCTTAGCATTGACCCTCTTTCCCATGTGAATTTTAATTCACATTTATTTATCCTAGGTCCCTCTCTTCCCCATGTGAACTTTTAATTCACATTTTATCCTTCCAAGTCTTACCTTATCCCCATGCAACTTCTAGAACATTTGACTTGTCACCTCACTCACATGTGACAAATTTCCACCGTTTTGGAAACCCTCTCTTATCCACTAGATTCTCCCAAAAATGTGAATTTTTAATTCACATTTATTTCTCCAACCACTTTCTCATTTCCCATGGAGAGTTTTGAGGAATTCCAAAATTCCTCAAATGTCACTTTCATCCTCACTTAGGAACAAGAAGTTCCTTTTTGAGGAAATCTTCTCACCCCTCAAGGTACTTGTCCTTCCTCCACATCATGTATCTCCCTTCCACCTCACCTCCACATCATCTTATCCTAGGCCATCTCACATTCCACATGTCAAGATGTGAGGGCTTGTGAGTCCTCAACTCACCATAGCCCTACATCTTGACCTTGGTGGCTCAATCTCAACCATTGAATTCTCTAGAGAACTCAAATTTCTCTATAAATACCCCCTCTTCTAAGGAATTTTCAAAACTTAGTCATTTTAGCATCCTTATGCTATCATTTTGAGCACTCAATTCATAGGTATTTTCACTCATTTAGCCAAGCCATTTTTTTCATTTGCATTTGCATCCCATCATATTTTCAATATTGCATTTCTTCATATCTATAGCCATTCAAGGAGCATACAAGTTTACATTCACAAGGGCCAACCAAGGGATTCATCAACATGGAGAAGGTATAAGCACTTGCACAATTTCATTTGTTTCTCTTTGTGTTAACAATTTCTTAGGCTAATCTTGAGGTGTCCTTTTGTGTTTTTCTCACATTGCATTATAGTTGTTTTTGCATATTTAGGATAGATAAACATTTAGGATCACATGTTGAATTCATCCTCCCTTAAATAATTGAAGTGTCTTGAGGAGATGTGCTCCTCCACCAAGCATTGTCTTGGACATACCGTTGCCTTCTCGGATACATCTCTTTACCTTTTTGGTGATTGCATCCCTAAACTTTAGTTACCTCTTTCGATAGTCTTGGTCTTAATATTTATTTATGTTTACTTTTATGTTGGCTATTGATTACTATATATCTTATATTTGTTTTATTTCATTTCATATTATAAAGGTTAACTGATATATGCACTATATGTAGTAATGTACCAATATATATTTAATATTATTATTTATTTATATATATATAGATATTATTGAACATATATATATATATATATATATATATATATATTTAAATGTAATATGTAATATACAATATATAATATACATATTCAAATATCAAATATAAGATATATATTTTATATAATAAATGTAATATATATTTATTTATGTATATAATCAAAGATAATAATAATAATATCATATTTATTAATAATAAACTCATTTATCAAGTAAGGACGTATGAGCTTTTGATCAAGTATTATTATTAATTGTATATCAACATTTATAATTCATAATATCATGAATTGCAAAAATTAGGGGACATGACAACACCAACCACTCTGCTACCCTCATCCCCCAATCACGACACTCGGAGGTGCGGATTATGGTGTACATGAAGTGCTCCAAGAGTGTTGCATTGTGCACGTGATTATTATAGGAATCAAGAGAGGAATATGATTCCTATATCTAGGCGAAAAGGCCATTCAACAAGGGTCCTATCTCTGGATATTACATTGTGTTGTATCCAAGGAAGGAACACTTAGATTTTTCTTTTGTAATTCATTTCTAATTGCAATAAATTTCAATCAGAGTTTTTTTAGTGGGATGCGATGTTGATTGTACTGACCTGTGAGTCATGTACGATAATAGAATACATTTTCTATGTGAGATTTATTCGACTACATTTATTTCCTCTATTGCAATTATGAAATATTTTGTTTCTGCTTACATTAGATTTTGTCATTAGTTAGGCATGGTTTATGAGTTGCCTGACTGATGATCTTTAGGATTTATTTTGCATTAATCACATATTTATGGGTTAATGTCAGTTGCATTATCACTTTTTGGTTAAAAGCTACTTATCTTTCATTGAAATTGCACGAGGGAATTGTACCTCTCAATTTAGAGGAAAGCCACAAATGTGATTGTGGTCTTTCCAGAGTTGTTAGCGAAATTGTACTAGTGCCTATTACGAAGGAAAGTCATTTATTATCAACACATCTATCAAGGAGACAATTCATTCACTAACATAAGAGAAATTGAAAAAGAGAGTTTTTGGTATTTTCATATTTATTTGTATTTCAAATTTTATAAAACAAAGGATCTCCATATATGATTTTATTTCAAAATTTCAAGGAGGTAGCAATTTGAAAATAGGTTAAAAGCCATTTTTTTTTTATCAATAGGGTTTGGTAATCATGGGATCAAAGTAAAGGCAAAGAAAAAAATGTAGAAAGTTAATTTGTCACCTGAAGAAATTGAAGCAACAAGAGAGATGGAGGCAAAAAGACAAAGAGATAGAAGAACAAGGATTCATGAAATGAAAAATATTGAAGCATCTAGTTCCATGAATCTTGAAGAGAAGACCATGAAGGATGGGATGAATGTAGATGATGCAAATGTGGAAATGGTGAATATGGAAGAAAATGCAATTATAAAGACAAACCCAACTACATGTCTTCAAATTCAACTTTGAATGATATGGAAATAGTGACTATGCAAACAACTTTGGGTATGTCTTCAAATCCATCTTTCAATGTAATAGAAAATACAACTATTAACCAAATTGACCTGAGGGGTGACTAACCAGCCTTTAAGCTTTAGATCAGTTGCTCCCTCATCAGTCTTTAGGACAACAACATCCCTTTCATGGATAGATTTTTCAATCTTGAATAGTTTTATGTAGCTTTGCAACCTCTTTTTTCCCGCCTTTGAGATTGTCTTCATGATTAGAGAATGCACATACATTTATTTTAACAAGTTCTTTACAAAAATTTTGTACATTTTTAGATAAGAATTTCATGTCTCCACCCAACTGATTCTCTTTTTATGCACTTAGATCTGATTTTGTTTTTTTCTTAATCTATTTCCAATTGTATTTGTTCCATGGAATTCTTAATTTCAAGAATGCTTGACTTCATTTTTTCAACTCCACTTTTAACATCATATCTCACATTCTTTTCTTGCACAAATTCATATGCAATACAAAACCTTTTGATTTTATCCACTTTTGCATTGCCATTTTCCCATTGCATATACTGCACATGCTCCTTCCTCAATTTCTCAAGAGCAAGAAGAATCTCTTGAGTGAAAACAATATCTATCTCATTCACTTTGATCTCCTTCTTTTCAAGTGTTTTTAGAGAAAATTCATTTTCCATTTCATAAATTCTAGTTCTTGTTGTCTCTAGTTTTGCATTGTCACTTTCCCTTTGCACATACTGCACATGCTCCTTCCTCAATTTCTCAAGAGCAAGATGAATCTCTTCAATCAATACATTATCTATCTCATTCACTTTGGTCTGCTTCTTTTCAAGTGTTTTTAGAGTAGATTCCTTTTTCATTAAATACTTTCTAGTACCTGCTACTCAAGTTTTGCATTTTAATTTGTCCATTTTTCATATTGCACATGCACCTTCATCAACTTCTCAACAACAAGGAGAATCTCTTCAATCAATAAATTATATATCTCACTAACTCTAGTCTTCTTTTTCTCAAGTGTTTTTAGAGAAGATTTTTCTTTTCATTGCATACTTTCGTACCTACTGTGTGAGTTCTGCATTGCCATTTTCCCATTGTGCATACTACACACGCACCTTCCTCAACTCCTCAACAATAGGGAGAATCTCTTCAATAAATACATTATATATCTTACTCACTCTGGTTTGCTTCTTTTCAAGTGTTTTTACAATTGTTTCCTTTTTCATTTCATGCATTCTAGTACGTTGCCTCCAATTTTGTATTGTCATTTTTCCATTGCACATATTGTACACGCTCCTTCCTCAACTTGTCAAGAGTTGAAAGAATCTCTTCAATCAATACATTATCTATCTCATTCAATATGGTTTACAATGAAAGTGACATTCACAATTTATTACAAGTGTTGCTTACAATTAAAATTGTAATTTAATTTCTTCATATGTTTGATAAATAAATGCATTAAAAAAATGGAGGTTGCATAACACGATGGATGTTCAGTTATTTCCTTCTACTTGTTGAAAGTTAAAGGGTGGACAACTCAAGGAGGACTTGTCAGTGGGAGACACATTAAACAAATCAAATTGAGGCGAGGGGTGACTAACCAATTGGATTATTACATGTTTAATGGTTTTAAAATAGTATGGGGGCTTGCAGATTTCACAACACCTAGTATTTTTAAACCTAAAATTTCATACTAGCATAGGCTAAATTTTAGAGTAGACACTTCATAATGGACATGTTGCTTGCTATAGCAAATAGTTGGCAGTAAGATATGATTTGTATTAAAATTCGAGGATGGAAAGAGAAAGTACGGTTTCTAAGTTGCACATGTTTTGTTAATTATTATAATGTATTTGAAATTTCACTTGCTTTTTTCATCCATAATTTGTGACAAAATATGCAAAGAACAAGGAAATGAACTTATATTTACTGCAATGATGAAACAAATGGTTGCCATTTAATTTTATGTACAACATATTGTTATATTTCTTATTTATTTTGTTTGTGTAATCAAGCTATGAGTACTCATGCATCATCCCCATTCGAAGAATGCTTCAACCTACGCAAGGAAAGTAAATTTGTCAAATTTTTGTACTAGTGAGAGGGTGAAGATGGAAGAAAAACATGACTATAGACTTCAAAATTGTGAATGTTACTTGGTTCACATGAACCCATATCTCATGAGAATGAATAGTCCACTTAACACTCATTGCATCTAGGTGATGCTCATAGTGGTGAAGCATCAAGACTTCCTAGGAGGTCACCCATTTCAGTGCTACTCCAATTCAAGCATGTTTAACCATGGAATTTCCCCCAATATCAAGATCACTTAGCTTGCTACTCTATTTTCCTTCAACAAGTTTTGTTCCTTATGAACCCTTAATTATAGAGCCCCTTTAACTCTTCAATTAATAAATAGGTGGTATTTTTTACAATGTGTTAAGTTATGATATTAATATCAAGATTCAACTACATAGTTTTTGAGTCAAACTCATTAACCCATATTTTATGAGTAGTGGTTCGCGTGAACTCATCTCTCATGAGAATGAATTGTCCACTTAGGAATCATTGCATCTAGGTGGTGCTCACAAGGTTGAAAAATTAGGACTTATTGAGAGGTCAACCATTCGTGTACTACTTTAACTCAAGCATGATTAACCATAAAGTTTTCCCCAAGGTCGAACCCACTTAGCTTGCTACTTGATGGTTAAGTACACTTGAGTTAGAGTAACTTATTAGGATGAGTGACCTCCTATAAAGTCCTAACGCTTCATCCTTATGAGAATCATCTAGATGCAATGAGTGCTTAGTGGACCATTCATTCTCATGAGAGATAATTTTGTGTGAACCACTACTCATAAAAAATAGGTCAATGATTTTGACTAAAAACTATGGGATTCAATCCTTATATTAATATCATGGCTTAACACACTATGAAAAATACCTCCTACTTATCAATTGATGAGCTAAAGGGGCTCTATAATGAATGGTTGATAAGACACAACACTTCCTTAAGGTTTTCAAATGGGGTTTCAATCTAAGTGGGCTTGTACTTTTGGGAAAATCCATGGTTAAGCATGTTTGAGTTGGAGTAGTACTAGGATGGGTGACTTCTAGGGAAGTCCTAATGCTTCACCCTATGAGTATCACCTAGATGCAATGAGTTCTAAGTGAACCATTCATTCTCATAAGAGATGATTTTGTGTGAACCACTACTCATGAAATATGGATCAATGAATTTGACTAAAAAATCATGCATTTGAATTTTAATATTAATATCATAACTTGAAACACTGTAGAAAATACCTCCTACTTATCAAATCTATCAATTATAATCTTTATTCCAATATTTATTCTAATAAATAATTGATAGACTTTTCTAAACATTCCTTCATTCTATTTTTAAAATTTGTTTAAATATGTATATTTATATTTTATGTATATCTGTATGAGTAAAAATTTAGAGTTATGCCATACTTTAGATTAATTAAATAATTTTTGCAAAATAGTTTTGTTGGGAAAAAGTTTGAACAAATCAATTTTTTTTACTTATGTGGTACATGTTACTTCGATTTTGGTCATCGCCCTTAAAAGTCTCCACCCCTACTCTAACTTTTGCTAAGTCTAAGTCCTAGCAGTTTTCAATTAGGTTTTTCCAACCTTGGCAGGCATCATTCAAGTTATATTAACTCTTTCTTATATCGCTTTCCTTTTAAACTTATTGATTATCTTATGCATGTGGTAGGTTATTGAGTTTGTATAACTTTTTGAAATGTTGGAATGCTTTGTGAAGTATTGAGTCTTAGGGTTCTTGTTTGGGAAGTCAGTACTTAAGGTTCTATAACTCCCCTAAAATTCCATTAGTGAAGGAAGGATGATAGATTTACTAGTGCAGGCAAGATTTATGATAAGTTTAGAAACCATTAGCAGTTCCCACCAGGGTTTTGTTTACCCCTTATTCCACCAAATCAAAGAGCTCAATTCTCAAATGGGAAACGGTGGTAATAGTGCAAGTTTCTCTAACTTCGACGATTACCCGAGAAATTTTCAGAACTATCAAAATGAGCACTAACAATGCCAAAATTAATAGTTTAGAAGTACAAAGTCCTCATGTGTAGTGAAATCATTGCAAAGCAAATACCTTACCAGATATAGAATGTAATTGAAGCACATGCAAATACTCAAAAAGAAAAGAAAATCCAAGTATCAAAAAGCTTATATTATATTATAAGGTATAATTGGTGTTTACAAATTTTCAATATGTGTATTTACAAAATTGGGGTTTCTAGAACAACATTGTCAAGTACATAAGACAAACGTTAGCACACAGATTCCCTCCACCACCTCCTAGAGACGCTCAATTTGGGCTGGTGAGAGAAAATTTTCATGAGATTACAAAAATTGAGTGAATAGTACCATATCCTTCTACACCTACCCTACATGAAGGAGGGTTACTACTTCTTCAATAGCCTCAAGTTGGGTTGCAGTTGCAATGCAGATGGCGTCTCCCACAAGTCTAGACTTGGGAAAGTGACTGAGCCCTCTGGTGGTGACAATCACTCTATGCAGATACTCAGGCCTAAATAGACACTTTGTTGTCCTCATTCCACAATCCCATTGTCCAAAACTATGAACCACATTGTAAATGAAATGCTCTAAGAGTTCATGGTTATGCACATGAACTTGGTTTAGAAATCTCTCCCCCAGGATACTATGCAACACTTCTTCCTCTACTTTTCTTTCAATGGAAAAGACCTCCCTCAACTAATCTGACAACAGCCTGAAGAAAGGGCTACACTCAACTTCTTCAATTACAATGAAGTAATTCATTGAAGTGCCATTGCTCTATGCACTCGCCATTTTTAGGTTGTCGTTTGAGTTGGCTAAAAATGACTATTTCAAGTGAAATTATAGAAATAAAGGGAGGAATATCTAATTTGGATCTCATCAGGACTTGGCAACTGAAAGGATTGTGAGGTGGTGTGAGATTAATGTTGATGTGACAAGAATTTATTTAAATTTCCAAGTTTTATCTATGTCTTGATCACCTGCACATGCAAGCATGTGCTAGTTGTTGAACGAAAAGAATCACTGAGATGGGGTGTGAATCAGTGATTCAAAAAAAGTCGCAAATTAAAAAATTTCAAGGAGGCCAATAACAAGACTTTTTTTTTTAACAAACTATATGCAATAATAACATGAAACAATGATAACAATGCAAGATTCACAAAATAAATGTTTGCTTCAGATATCAGAGTTTGTCATTGAGACACACATAATTTATGACAACATATTTGTTACTCACGCATTTGAACAAGTACTTTTGATTGCAGAAAGATTAATTTAAGAAACTAATAGATATTATAAGAATTATGCATTTGATCAAGTAATGACAATAATGCATACCAATTTGAACACTCACAAAACACATCACATTACACCAAATTTGTCCTGAGTGAAAAAACCCTCTTGGGGTATAAAAAACCACTTGAATAATTCCTCTTATTATTTAGAGCACCAACTCCAGCATTACAAGAGCACCAATTCAATCAAGGTCACTAACTCCAACATTACAAGAGCACCAAATCTTTACAGTTTAGGAACACCAACTCCTTTCATCAATTCTGAATAACATCAATAATTCAGAGGGTTTCTCTATTTCAATAAAACCTCTTACAAAAATTGACCGGTATACACAATACCTTAAGAATTCAAAAGAAAATTAGAATCCTTAAAATATCAGGTATAGCAGTATAATGATCTACCTCTCAAATATTTACAATATTTCAAATACATATAATCAAATTGGCTTAATACTAGTCTCTATTTTTCATCTCTCCCATTCAGGTTCAAAGACCTTTGAATATATATATATATGCACATAAACAATGTCAAACTATTTTCCTACTATCTTTCTCATAACTAATTCTCAAATCAACGAATGCCATTAGGGTTTCCAAACAACCCTAGAAGCCATACATCAAATGACATTAGGGTTTCTAAACAACCCCTTAGAAAAGATTAAAACTTGCAAACCTTGATTATGAAAATTGATAACTAATCCCTTGCTCTTAAACAAAAATTCCAGAACCCTTTAACAAAACTATTATACCTCTTAATCATTTTTCATATTTGAGCCCGATAACAATCTCTTATTTCTTGAAACAAACCAAAGAATAAAGGCCCAGTTAATGAATGCAAAGAATCAGAAATAAGTTACCCAACTTCGAGTTCTTTCAAACTATCGAGCTACCCAACATTCTTTCTTCCATGTTGGATCCAAGCGGCTAGGGTTTCTCTCAACCCTATTCAATCTTCTTAGTTAAGCTTTGCAATGCTCTTTTGTATAAAAAAACAATCATTTGCAATCCGATAAAAACATAATGAATGCATTTTGAAGTCCGAGATACCATTATACTGTCACTACCAAGTCAACCCACAATCGAGACTTGAAATGATGATGTGTCTGTTACACATCATTTCCCTGCTATTTAAAACATTTTTCTCATGCCAAAACATATTCCACATGGTCGATGTCATACATGTGACTCAATAAAACACGGATAACCATTTATATGGTTAGATATGTATACAAACTAATAGTCATAAAATGACTTAAACTTTAAACCAAGGCCAGCTAAAATATATGTGGCATAAGCAAGCCGATAATTAAGTTAAATGACAATCTTTTTAAACCAAAAAACTAGCAATGAAATAAACCTTTAGGTTGTTGATCATTTATAAAGGCTTAAATCAATGAATAAGGTTAATAGTCATTCTTTAATGACTCAAACCTTATCAAAGATTGACAACTTTAGAAACTTAAACATTCCATTACATCCGGTGGTGATCAAATTCTTATAAAAAAATATTATATCAAATGAATGATGCTTATCACAATGCCTTCATAGGTTTGTAAATAATGTTGAACAATATGTGGGGAAAATGAATTAAAGATGACTTATGTGTAGTCATAAAATTTTAAAGAATGAACCATGCATCTTTCTCATAGATTGATCACTGTACACCACAAATTTGAAATCAATAACACCTGAACCGAAACATGAGTATTCAAATGGAACTGAGAGATCATTACCAATACAACTTAACAGACCACTGAAGATATTATCATGTGTAAACCTATATTCCAACCAACAAATGAATCAAATTCCAATGCATAACAAGTTTTTACATCAAGGAAAAATGCCACAGAAGAAGCCAACATTAGCATGGATCGGTCATTTAATGCAGCACCTAGGAACTATACCAATTGTGAATCCAATTGCCATGGGGCAAGTTTCTGATCAAGAAATATTTGAGTGACTATCAAAGAATTTATTAATGGAAAATATAATCATGATTACCCCTGACCATTAATGTGATTGGTTTCCAGAGTGGATGATTAGTTGGCGAGAAACCACCACTATACTTGGTAACCGTTTTGATAACCGCCAAGATTGGAGAAATTGTTTCCCTATATGTGATATAGCGACGACTCTAAAAGGGTCTAAATTTTCTCAAGTGCATTGTGTTGTAATAGAGGAAAAGGAACACCCTCTATTTCTATTTTCCTTCAATTCATTCATGTTTGCAGTAACTCATAGTCTGTGAATCGTGCATCTTGAATATATTGTTGACAGTACCAATCTATGTGATATGTGCATGATTTGAGCACATTTTTTATGTGATGCATCCTCTACTACATTGTATTCATTTATTAAAATTGTGATAGATTTCCATTTCATTTCTTAATGATTATCAATTGTTTTAGTCTTTGTGCTAAATGGTTTGTGGTCTCATTTTAATTCACTCACATTAACTTCATTTTTATGAGTTAGTTTTTGTTTGAACCTTTCTTGCTTTCTGGTTAAAAGTATACCCATAATTAATTGAATCACACAAGGGAGTTGTACCTCTAAAATTTAGAAGAAAGTCACAAATGCAATTGTGACATTTTCAAAGCTATTAACAGCTTGGCCCCAGTGCACCGTAGGCAATAGAGTTGATATTTGAGTTATAATTAAAAATCTGCTAATTTCCATTCGCTAACAAATTTTTGGTGACTCCATTAAGGAAATGAAATATAATTTAAATGATTTGCTACTAGGCCATGCAACAAAATCACACTCCCACATGAAAATGATTTCCTGTACTTCAACCTCATTTAGATTGGATGCAGACGAACGAAGAAGACATCATTTCACAATTAAATACACTTTCTTGGAGGTATAGGAGTGTCATTGATTATATGCGAGCTACTTTTTTCTTGGAAGAAGAAGAAGAACAGGCCCAATCACCACCCATACCCATGGTTGAGCATCCCCCTAGGTTGGTGTTTGAATACTATGATAATCCACCTTGTCATCCCAATCAACATCCTAATCAGTGTCAAGACCCTCCTCTAGCTCAACCACCACCTAGGAATTGACCTAGGGATTTCACCTCCTTTTACTTAGTTTTGTAGTTGGTGACTTTGAATGATCAATGACTTCAAAACCCTAGGTTAATTGTATTGGACTACTAGCCCTATCTCAATGTAATTACTTGCCATATTGATCAAGAAAATAATTTCCAAAATTTTCTAGTACAGACTCACAAGACCTTGAAGAACACATCCTAGCCATGACAACTGTAATTGGAAACCTACGATTTCAAGAAGAAGATGTTTTTGTAAGGATTTATGTTGATAGCCTGATTGAAAGTGTAACTGAATTGTTCAAGGGGCTTGAAAAAGGGTGCATAATTGGCTAGAGCATTCTAGAGAGGAAGTTTCTAAGATGCTTCAAAGATGTCATCAATGTTCCTTCTTTACTTCAATTTTTTCTTTCAGATTGTAAAAGAAGAATGGGAATCTATGAGGGATTTTTTCTACTGCTTCGATCGAGAGCTTCAACGAATGCCAATGCTTGATCAACCTAGAAAGGTAATTTAGTTTCACTTATTTACTTCTTCTTTAAACTTTGAAGTTCAACTTATTCTTCAAAGGGATAAAGTTTGTGGGATGAACAAGCCCAACATGAAGCTGTGTGCATTGAAGATGATTTAATTTTCATGGGGTTATCGAAAAGACATTGTGCTAGGAGGCTTGCTTTTGTTCGTGAACCGTCAGTTTTCAATTTTTCAAATTCTTAATGCACTCATAATCAACCCTTCCCTATTGTAGAAGACATGAATCTAACAGTTTTGAGTTCTTTTCATTTCCAGAGTGACCAAAAAGCAATTGGAAAGAATATTAAACCAAGTTTGGAATGCTCAAGTGTATAGTTTAAATACTATTAAAATAGAAGAAGACCTTAGTTCATCAAGTGAAGATGAGGATTATTCACCCTAGGTAAGGCATGCTTCTACATTGTAAACTATTTTTACTAGTCCATCTATGTTTGATATGGTTCCTTGTAACCCTTGCGAAGGAAATCAGTTACCACAATCCTTGTGCATCCCGAAATTGGAATTTTTTACTTTTGAAAATTTGGACTGTGAAATTTTGAACATGATGAATGGAGAAAATGAAGATCCTTTTACTAGGGATGAAGTGGCAACAAACTCTAAGAGTATTAAACAATTCATTGGTTTACAATTTGATCCTAATGAGAAAATTATGGTTAGACGTGAGAAAGAAAGAGTGAATTGGTGCATAAATTCTAATCCCCTATTTGTTTTTGATGAGCCATTTGAAGTGCAAGATAATCTTCTTTTTGAAGGATCAAATTTTTGTCTTGAAGATGAAGTGGCAGGTGAGGTTGTTTATAGGGATATTGAATTGGTACAAGACAAGAATATAGTAGAGTCAAAGGATCACAATGCTAATGAAATGATAATTCATGGGATAGAAAATCATGGTGTTCTAGTTATGCAAATTAATTTAAATCCTTTGCATGAATGACAATCTATCCTGATGTTTGAGTCATGGGATGAGGTCAGACACAATAAGGATGATATGGTGCATGGTCATTTTCTTCAAAAAGAGGTGTACGGTGAGCAGTGGTTGTTCAAAAACATGATGCGTGGTGGAATTTTCTTCAACTACACCAGTATTCTATGGGCGGTCCAAATATTTTCCTTTCTTCAGATGTTGCATGGGAAGATGGGATTTTTTCATTCGGGCTCATTCTTTTCCCAACTAATTAATGACTTCATATGAACAATCCCACCTCCTTTCTTATTGGTAGGTTTCACCATACCTTGTACATATTCCTTTTTTTTGTCATTTTTGTTGTGCCTGGTTTTGGTTTGGGGTTTATCTTTTTCTTTCTTGTTTTTCCCATTTTGGTTTGGTTCTTCTCCTCTTCATGAATCTACACCCAATGGATACAACATTGGTTTTGAGCACACTTCTAGGTTCCTTGCTACGTCCTTTTTAGTCCTTATCCCCAGTCAGAGCCATTATTACTTCAATTTTGGTCATCACCCTTAGAAATCTTTGCCCCTACTCTAATTTTTTGCTAAGTCTAAGTTCTAGCAATTTTTGATCGGGTTTTGCTAACCTTGGTAGGCATTGGTCAAGTTATCTTAACTCTTTCTTATACCGCTTTCCTTTTAAACCTATTACTTATCTTATGCAGGCAGTAGGTTAACTATTGAGTTTGTATAACTTTTTGAAATGTCAGAATTCTTTGCGAAGTATTGGGTCTTAAGGTTCTTATTTGGGAAGTCAGTACCTAAGGTTCTATAACTCCCCTAAAAGTCCATTGGCGAAGGAAGTATGAAGGATTTACTAGTGCAGGTGGGATTTATGATGAGTTCAGAAACCATTGGTGGTTCCCACCAGGGTTTTGTGAGCCCCTTATTCCACTGAATCAAAGAGCTTAGTTATCAAATGGGAAAAGGTAGTAATAATGCAAGTTTCTCTAACTTCGACGATTTTTGGAGAACTTTTTAGAACTATCAAAATTAGCACTAACAATGCAAAATTAACAGTTTAGAAATACAAAGTGCTCATATGCAGAGAAATCAACGCAAAGAAAATACCATTACTAGATTAAAAAAATGTCATTAAAGCACATGCAAATACTTGTAAAGAAAAGAACACCCATGTACAACAAAATGCTTATATTATATTATAAGGTATAATCAGTGTTTACAAAATTTTGGTAATGCATATATTATAAAATTAGGGTTTCTAGAACATCATTGTCAATTACATAAGATAAACATTAGCACATGGATTCCCTCCACCTCCTGGAGATGCTCGATTTGGCTAGTGATAGCATATTTTCATGAGATTATAGAAATTGAGCGAACGGTCCCATATCGTTCTGCACCAGCCCCGTATGAAGGAGGGTTACTGCTTCTTCGAGAGCCTCATGTTGGGTTGTAGTTTCAATGTAGATGGCGTCTCCCACAAGTCCAATCCTGGGAAAGTTATTAAACCCTTTGATGGTGACATTCACTTTTTGCAAGTACTCAGGCCTAACCAGATGCTCTATCGCCCTCATTCCCCAATCGCGCTATCCAAAAGTATGAGCCAAATTATAAATGAATCACTCCAAGAGTTTGTTGTTATGGACATGAACTTGGTTCATAAATCTCTCCTCCAGGATATTGTGCAACACTTCTTCCTCTACTTCACTCTGAATGGAAAAGACCTCCCTTAGTTGATCTAACATTAGCCTAAAGAATTGGCCTACACTTGATTTCTTCAATTGCAATGAAGTTGTTCATCGAAGCACCATCTCTTTGTGCACTCACCATTTTTAGGTTTTCATTTGAGTTGGCTAAAAATGACCATTTCAAGTGAATTTATAGAAATAAAGGGAGGAAAATTTGAGTTGGATCTCATCGAGACTTGGAAACTAAAATGACTATGAGGTGGCATGAGATTAATGTTGATGTGACAAGGATTTATTTAAATTTCCAAGTTGTATCTATGTCTTGACAGCCTACGCGTGTGAGCATGTGTTAGCATGGATCGTTCATTTAATGCAACACCTGGGAACTGCACAAATTGTGAATCCAATTTCCACGAGGCAAGTTCTGATCAAGAAACGTTTGGGTGATTGTCAAAGAATGTATTAATGGAAAATATAATCATGCTTACCCATGACCATTAATGTGATTGATTTCCAGAGTGGATGATTAGTTGGCAAGAAACTGCCACTATACTTGGTAACCATTTTGATAACCGCCAAGATTGGAGAAATTGTTTCCCTATATGTGAGATAGCAACAACTTTGAAAGGGTCCAAATTTTTTCAAGTGCACTATGTTATAACGAAGGAAAAGGAATAACCTCTATTTCTATTTTCCTTCAATTCATTCATGTTTGCAATTGTAGACACCTAAATTTAGACACTTGCATTTGTTCAAATTTATCCCTTTTCATCTAAATATCCTCTTATTTGCATTAATTAAGTAATATTGATATTATTTAATTAATACCCTTAAACTCCTCTAAATCCCTAAGGTATTTGGTTGAATAATTAAATACCTTACCCTCTATTCCTTCTTCAAAGAATTAAATAAATAATCTATTTATCCACTCACCTAATCCTAATCCATTTCTTAATCCCATCATTAGGGATGTGCACATTCCTAATCTATGAAATTAGGATGTGTCACATCCTCCAACTTTTGCAAGTTGGCCTCTAATCTATCTTAGCCACCTAACCCTCCTCTAATCCCTCATCAACTTATCTAATCACCCCCTTTGGTCAACTCTTCCCATCCCCCAAGGAATTTTTAATTCCTTTTTGTCTTCTCAAGGTCCTTTTTGTCTTCCCAAGGATTCCCCTCTTTCCTATGAGGATCTTTGACAAGTCACATCACTCACATGGGTCAAAGTCCTACTTTTTGAGAACCTTGTCTTATCCATGAGATATCGCCAATCATGTGAATTTAAAATTCACATTTATTTCTCCAACCACTTCCCTCTTCCCCATGATGATGTGTGAGGAACCTCACATGTCACCATCATTCTCACTTGGGGACAAGAAGTTCTTTTTTGAAGAAATCTTCTCCCCTTCCAAGGTACTTTCAAAGTACTTGTCCTTCCTCCACCTCACTTGTACCCTTTCTATCTCACCATGTCCTTTTGACACTTCATCTTCCACATGGCAAGATGTGAGGGCTTGTGAGTCCTCAACTCACCATATCCCTCCATCTTGGCCATGGTGGCTCAATCTTGACCGTTGAATTCTTTAGAGAATTCACTTCTATAAAAAGGCTTCTCTTCTCATTCATGAGGCTAAAAAAAAGTCACACACATTATGCATTTTTATCACACTCAAGCTCTCAGACCATCATCAAGCACATCTTTTGCATTCAAGAACTTGCATACTTAGCTCTCATCCTCTTGCATCCATTTTTCTCACTTTGTCACATACCTACCTTCATCATTTGCATCTTCCATTGCATCTTAACCACCTTGTATCCATTTTTCATCACATTGCCATCAAAGGAGGACACCATCAAGCTTCAATCAAGGGCCAACCAAGGAGATCAACATAGATAAAAGGTATAATCTTTCTTGTCTTATCTTTCTTTTATTTGTGTTCAACATAGATAAAAGGTATAATCTTTCTTGTCTTATCTTTCTTTTATTTGTGTTCAACATAGCCCAATCTTGAGGTGGTCTAGTGTTCTTTATCTTGCATTTCTTATTTTGTTTTGCACATTTAGAGGTAATAACACTTGCACACAATAATAACGGTGAATCGTGGGTCTTGAATATAGTGTTGATCGTACCAATCTGTGTGTTGTGTGCATAATTTGAGTATGTTTTATGTACGAAGCATCCTCAGCTATATTGTATTCATTTATTGCAACTATGATAGATTTTCATTTCCTTTCCTAATGATCATCAATTTTTTAGTCTTTGTGCTAAATGGTTTGTGGTCTCCTTTTAATTCACTTGCATTAACTTCATTTTTATGAGTTAGTGTTTGTTTCCTTTCCTGCTTTCTGATTAAAAACATACCCATAATTAATTGAATCACACGAGGTAGTTGTACCTCTAAAATTTAGAGGAAAGTCATAAATGTAATTGTGACATTTTTGGAGTTGTTAGCGTTTTGGCCCTAGTGCACCATGGGCAATAGAGTTGATATTTGAGTTATAATTAAAAAGGACAATCCATTCACTAATGGTATGTAACCTAAAAACACTTTCACCTAAATTTTTAGAGTGATTTTAAATATATATATATAGATATGTGTTTTAAAAAAAAATATAAAATAGTTTTGATTGAAATTATGTGGCATAACTTTCTCATAGTTTTTTAAAAAAAGTGAAAACCCTATCTTCTCATCATATTTACTAACATCACATACATTTTTTAAAAAATATAAAAAGATTCTTTTTGTAAATTTAAGAGTGTAGATTGTATGTATACACTAATTTTTTTATTTATTTTTTTTCAAATCACTAAAAATTAGGTCATTATAGTCAAACATAAGTCAAATTAAAAATCCAAAAAATAGTAAAATCCATTTAAAATTTTAAGAAAGGGGGCATAATAAAGGGGTATAATTTGTTTTTGTTTATGATATGGTAAATTTATTTTATTTTTTAATATGACACATAAGTTATATTATGATTTTTCTTTTAATGAATCATCACAACATGAAGTGAATGTTTGTTGAAACTACTACATTTTAATACAACTAATTGTAAATTTATTTAAAAAAATTCAAAAATTAATCTATATGTTTTTTTAAAAGTTTTATGTGATCTTTTGTTTTCTATTCCTTCCACCTTTTCCCCTCTTTTATTTAGTAATCAAGTGTTTTCAATCTATTAATACTTACTCTTTGCATCCTAATGATGAATCATGGAATATGATCTTAAATGTTGATGCAAAATCTCTCATATAATTACATCCAAAAACATTCTTAATTTCAACTCAACAATTAAAAAAGACATCCCCAACAAGCTTTTTTTAAATAACTTCCTCTATTACATTTCTTAATAGATATTTCTCATTCTCTTAAGAAAATCTCATTCAAGGAAGTAATTACTTCTTTATATGTTCACTTTGAAAGGTTTACTACAATCGTCAAATATGTAACACCTAAATAATTTAAGAATACATTTAAAAGTAATTATGTGATTTATTTTTTCCATCAATACTTTAGATCACATTTTTTGTTCCATCATTTTTTTTTAAATAGATTATGAAAAAAAATTAAAAGAATTAAAAGAATATAATTAATATATTTTAGTAATAAATAACAAAAAATTATTATAGAAAAGATAAAACTTGAAGAAAAAAAAAAAGTACTAGTCACTTTCTTAACATAGTAAAATAATGAGCAAGTAGGAATAATCATAACATACTTAAAAGATTAAACTAAAATATGTGTCATATCTTATTAAAAGAATGGATTAATAAAGTAATGAAAAATTACTATCATGCTATTTAATTAAAATTATATTATTCTTCTTCTATAATTTATATGAATAATATATTATTAATATTATTATATTATAAGATATTAATAAAGAAATTATACATATTATATACGATAAATACAAATTGAATAATATTTAAAAGTTAAAAAAAGTTTTTACATAATTTATTACATGAATTATATTGTTTGTTTTTTATAAGTGAATAATTATGTATTAATATGTTATTTGTCAATTAATGAGTTAAAAGAGTTTTGTAATGAATAGTTCATAAGACTTACACTCGTTAAAGATTTTATAAATGAGATAGTGAGTAAAGTGAGTTTGATAAGGAAGAAACTCTATGATTAAATGTCCTTGAATCAAAGTACTACCAAAATTGGTGATTTCTGAAAGAGTCTTGATGCTTTACTCTTGTGTACATCATCTTCATGTAAAAAGTATTAAGTAGACTATTCCATTATCATCAAAGATAGATTTATGAGAACCATTCCTCATAAAATATGAATCAATTAATTTGACTCAAAAATTGGAAAGTGATAGAGATATTATCATTCATCAAAACACATTAAAATTCTACACCATCTAGAACCACAATTGATATTTAAAATGTGAGGTGGAAATTTCAACAATGACTATTATTTTATTTTTAAATGCGACTCATTCCTCATAAAATGTGAATCAATTAATTTGACAAGAACTATAAAATGATAACACATTAAAATCCTACCGTTCCCTTTGTACCATCAAGAGCCGCAACTGGTATTTAAAGCGTAAGGTGGAATTTTCAACGAGGACTGTTATTTTGTTTTTAAATGCAGTAAAGACTTTTCTCGAGTACTTTTGAATGTACAATTTCTGCAGTATACTTTTCAACGTGACTTTTCAACATGACTTCGATAGTTTTTAAAACTTCTACCCGACCTTATAAATTTAGGAATCCCTCGCTTGCTAGACATAAATAATGAAGTCATTGAATGTTTCAGCAATCTGGTCTGTATATACACCTTTCTACGGTGCCCACAACTTCACAGCAAAAAGAATGAAGAAGTTTATTACTGTTCTTTGCATGGCATGCTGCTTCTCGTGTTTCGTAAGAGGAGATAATCGTTGCAACTATCCACAGACATGCGGGTATCTCGAGATTAATTATCCCTTCAACATCAACGGATCTAATTGCGAGGCATCCGACTTCTCTCTAGATTGTGAACAAAACTCCACATTCGGAGAGGGGAGAATCCCATTTATTTCCACGCCTACAGGCAAATACCAGGTCTTAAATCTCTCATACGACTCTCTGCTAATCAACGTGACTCATCTCAAAGCCTTTAGTTGTAACGTCTCGCAGACTGGAAAACAAAACTTTTCACTTCCCAGGCCGGGCCCTTTCACAATATCGGGTTCCAATGTCTTTGCATCAGTTGGTTGTTATGCCAACGGATCGTTTTTCTCCGAAACCCCTGACTCATTGAATAAAAGTGTTGGAGGAACGTGTGCAGCTTCGTGTTTAAAAATCACGGACCCTGACTACTGTAATGGGTTTGGTTGCTGCCAAACTACCTTCATGGAGAATTGGAGAAAAGTAACTCTTGAGGCGACGACCTATGCGATTGCGAAGCGGCCATTTAATAAGTGTGTGTTCTCTACCATACTTGATCCGACGACCTTCAAGATAGACAAGTCTGACAAGGGAAAATTTATGGCTGGTACTTATGGCCTTAAGATCGATTGGGGTATCAATGTTACTAAAACTAATATTTGTTCCACTGCCAAACGAATGGATGGTCTCACCTGCTCCAACCATTCTCATTGCCAAGATGTTATCGGCATGCCCCAACACAAGGTGTGCGTATGCGATGATGGGTATAAGGGTGATGGTTACAAGGGAGGCCTCGGGTGCACTGGTATGGTACTGAACTTTGTGTGTGTTTTTGGGTTAATTTTATGGGCTAAAGTTTCCCCCAGGTGATACTTTTCGGTCATCTTTTCTTGCCTAATGCTGCTGTTTTGCAATTATCATTTTCTCTAGACTTGTAATGGTTGTAGTCATAAAAAAATCATATTCAGTGGAACAATTTCCCTGCAATTTCACTCCCATGGAGATGCTTTCTGACAGCAGACGATAATGCTGCCAGCTATCCACAGGGCACAACCACAAAAACAACATGACTTTGTCTACTGACTTTACCAGTAACAGCAAATATTTCCGTTGGTTCATACTCAGACTAGAAAAGGTGCAAACTATACGACCACACATCATAATAAAGATGATATGTTGATAAATTGTTTTTGGATTTAGATTGTGTAAGTTTTTTCATCAATGTTTTGGGTCATATTCCATGATCCATCATTTGCATCAACATTTAGGATCACACTCCGTGATCTATCATCAAAATGACATAGATCAATCATGGAGTGTGATCAGAAACGTTGATGCAAAAAAACTTACACAATCGAAATCCAGAAACAATTTATCAACATTCTCTATAGATTGTGGAAATCTGCTATCTCTTAAAGACAATATGACCTAAACCAATCCTTTTCGGTAGCATAAACCGTGTCACTAAAAAAGCAGCCCACTGTTCAGGTTGGTCATGGAGAAGTCTGCGTTTTGTTTTTTAACATCCTCCACTATATCTACTTTATGATAAAGGCTCAGGTCTATCTATTCTATCTGCAGATCAACAAAATTAATCTTATGCCAACTGAGATGCATCGTTAATATTCACTCAGTATTTCCCAGATAGAGGTTATGTTATTTATGTAGAGAAAACCCCTCTTGCCCGGTGTATAGCTGAGATTATTGATCTTTTCCCCTTCAGAGGACCGAAATTGTTCGTCACACCCGGTACGATTAGCGCTCTTCGCTGGGATCCCTGCATCCTGAGAGTTAGAGTATTCTTTTTTAAAGAATTTCTCTAGAATCCATAGCCGACCTTGATTTTAGGCATAATAGGAAACACAGGTTAGTTCAAGCTGTAATAGTTCCTTATTCTTAGTTATAATTAGGTGTACCTGTGGCCCCGGATCCCATGCATCCTAGCAGTTCGTATATTTTCTGTTGAAAATTTTCTCCACAACCAAAATTGACATGAGGGATCCTAAGAAATGTGGATGATTTGAAAGAGTTTCTCACGGTTCAGAACAATTAGGTGTACCCCTGTCACTGGAATCCCGTCTCCTGTCTCCTGAGAGTATACTATACTTTCTGCAGAGCCAAACTTGAATTTGCTTATTATAAAGAACGAGGATTATAATTTAAGCCCTGCGCCTCACCTTAAAATCAAAATCTTTGAACTGACCAAGGGCATGTATACTATTGCTGTGTGTCAACTCTTCTTGCTGATATAATTTCTTGTATGATAGATTGAAACTGCAAAACAATTTCACAAACAAAGGTAAAATAGTTCGTGTTGACCTAGACGATCACAAGTAGGAAAAGCAAATGGGCTTCCAAATGGATTAAAAATGCTTTCACATGCTACATCCAGCTTATCACAACCGATGACAGCTGGTACAAATCCCAGGAACTTTGAAGGAAGAGAAACTCTTAAATACGCAGAATGTTACCCAAAGAAGGGGGAATTTACCTAATTAAGGAAAATGAAAGAATATACAATCTTATTAAGTGGGGATTGAATTAGTCGCCAGCTTTAGCGATTTGATTCTAGTTGAAAACAAGTACACCAGTGAGAATTGAGTTTTTCTTTTCAGAGTTTATTTGCAGACTTATCTAAAATATTTACTTAAAATTGAATCTTGCAGATATTGATGAATGCACTTATCCAAACTTGAATGACTGCATTCCACCACCGGTGGGAACATGTCGGAACACGGAGGGTAATTTCACCTGCTCCTGCACGAAAGGAGAAGGCGACGGTAGAAAGATTTGCACAGAGAAGACCAGCATAGTCAAACCACTGCTTATAGGTACTCTCTAAATTTGGTTAATGTTATGCAGAATTTGAATAATAGCTATACGCAATAGATTGTAAAACTCTTCAACAGTGGCTGATGAATATTGCTATTTTGTCAAGCAGGAATCTTTTTATCGCTGGTAGGAGGATCTTTGATTGCAGGGGCCATCGTTTGGGCAGTGAAGAAAAGGAAACAGAAGCTTCTGAGAAGAAAGTACTTTCTTCAAAACAGAGGCCTTCTGCTGCAGGAATACATCTCTTCAGACAGAGGGCGGAGGAAAGCCACTATTTTCTCAGAAGCAGAGCTCATAAATGCAACCAATAATTTCTCCGACGACCTCAAGGTGGGAGTTGGAGGTTTTGGATATGTTTACCGGGGCAAACTAGCAGAAGGCCGAATGGTGGCCATAAAGAAATGCAAAGAAGTTGATGAGGAACAGATCAATCAATTCATCAATGAAGTTATAATTCTGTCTCAGATTGATCACAGAAACGTTATAAAACTTCTGGGCTGCTGCTTGGAAACCCGAATTCCTTTACTAGTCTACGAGTATGTCTCCAATGGCACACTAGCAGATCATATCCATGGAAAGGACGGGATGGAATGCTTGGCATGGAATATTAGGTTACAGATCACAATAGACACTGCAGAAGCACTGGCTTACCTGCATTCTTCTACATCGGTTCCAATTGTGCATAGAGATATTAAGTCTGCAAACATTTTACTTGACTCCACATGCTCTCCAAAGTTATCAGACTTTGGTTTGTCCTGTCTAATGCCAACGGACAATACCCATCTGACTACCGGAGTGAAGGGGACATTTGGGTATTTGGATCCACACTACTTCACGACTGTTCAGCTCACACACAAATCAGACGTCTATAGCTTTGGAGTTGTAATGTTGGAGCTCTTAACCAGCATGAAACCTCTGTCTATAAACAGAGCAAAAGAGCAACGTAACTTGACAGCATTGTTTCTGTCTAAAAAAGGCCAGGGTCTCCTTCATGAAATATTTGATCCTCGTTTAATGGGAGTGGATCACACTGAATCCATGACAAGTGTGGCTAATTTAGCAGAAGCTTGTCTAGATGTGGATGTGCAGAGGCGACCTTCCATGAAGGAGGTTGTTCAAGAGCTCCTGTGGAATAAAAATGGGAAGATAAGAGGAGGAGAAGGGTATACTTGGCAAAGCCAAAAGGATGTTAATGAGGAAGAGACGTCTGTCCTTATAGACTCACAGGAGAGGAGCTACAATAGAAAATCGGTGAAATTTGATGAAAGTAGCAATGTATTTTATTCATCTTCTGCATCCAATGTTTCTTCCACCTTTCATGTAGAAAGCGTAAATTCTGTGGGTAGTGGAAGATAACGAACTACAGCGTACAGTGGGCTCATTCTCAAACATAACCAGATATCCCCCTAAAATAAGGCCTCAAAATACAGAACAGTAGATCCAGTTAGAATTGACTTAATATGTGGCTAATGGAATCCAATGTAGCACCAACATGGGGAGTACAAGGTGGATACTCTTTCGATTACAGAACACTACTGCTTACTATTATATTAGATGCACAGATAATCAATTTACTTTAGTGGTATATTATCCGTAACATATCAAGAATTTGCTTTGCCTCTTCGGTTGTAATGAAACTCCTCATAACTAATGAGTATAAATAAACAAACTGTGTTTCGTCTCTTTTAAGTATTGGGAAATTAGCTGTCTCAACTTTGAAGTTTTTTTAGTTTATTTGTTTAATATTTAAATTTTATTTGGGTCATGGACTAGTTTCTTTGTTCGAAGTAACAAGGAAAATCATTTCCAAATTTCTCTTCCAATTGGAAGAAGGGACTGTGGTCAATAGGGCTAATCGCAACCTATTCTTTGGCCCTTCCCTTCCTCGTTATCTATGAAAGAAATTTTTGGATGGCATATTGTTGGTGCTTCCAACTGATTTTGATTCTTACAAGTTCCTTCAACAAACACTAAGCATTTTGCTCATGCTACTAAAGAAGAAGATAAAAAAAGGTTACCGATGGGTAGGACCCTCTCATGGACACTCTGAACCCCAATGATGTATGGGATAAATTAGATCCTCCCTCCACTATTACCACTTAATGATTATGTTTATGTTTTTATGCCCTAGGCCATTATGTCCATTATGGAATTTAGGGGTGTGGTTATATCCACCCACTTTTTTTTTGTAATATAGACACATTTCATAAATAAATAAAAATCATAATTACTTGGCATTATTTTTAATGTATATTAATAAATAATTAAGCTCCATCAAAATGAACATGAGATTTTGAGTCGAGGTTTGTGCCACATGTTGGTGCCTTAAAAAAAAAGGTATTAGTTGTCAAAAGATGTACATTTAGTAGTATATTATGGAAGGCCTATTGCTATTTTTAAATGTGTCTCTACATAATTTTTTAACAATTAAGTTAAATTTGAAAAGATTTATGTGTTCTCCTCTCAAGGTTTGGAGTAAAATTTGTTTTCACAACCTTACTTTATTTTTTTAACAATTAAATCATATTTGAAAAAGCTCTTTTTTTAACAATTAAATCATATTTAACTTTTTTTTTCATATTCTCCTCTCAAGGTTT
This sequence comes from Sequoia sempervirens, assembly GCA_007258455.2. Classification (NCBI taxonomy): domain Eukaryota; kingdom Viridiplantae; phylum Streptophyta; class Pinopsida; order Cupressales; family Cupressaceae; genus Sequoia; species Sequoia sempervirens. The sequence goes on from VDFB02140340.1 coordinate 100,679, forward strand.
AGTGTAGGAAGCTATTTTTCAAACCTTAGCTTTCTTACAAGTGGTATCAAAACTTGATCACCTTTGGCTTCAGTTGTGGTTTGTTTAGTTTTTTGAGCTAATCTAATATTGAGTAAACTTTTGGCATATGCAGAATCATGATGGGCCAAATAGTGGTGATAGAAAAAAATGTGATTTCAGTTAGCAAAATCACGAAATGTATCTTTGACTTTTTATTTGGGTTGAGTAAAACTTACATTTTTCTATGGTAAACACCAAAGCAAAACAGATATCTGATACAAATAGATATTTGTTATTTTCATATAATATAAGATATATATAATATATATTATTATAACTTAATTATTATAATAATATATAACATCATAATTTATTATATTATATGATATAATATATATATGATAATATAAATAAAATATTTTTATAGTATACATGATATGTTTAGTATATATATTATTATAGTCTATATATAATAATAATGTTATGATATAGTGGGGGGTAGGGCGGGCGTCCCTCCATGTTGGCAGAGGGAGGTGGCGTTGGTCACCATGATGGACGGTTAATAGGGGGTGGTATGCCATGTTGGCATCTTTGTTTGGCTATGCAAATTTTGGCTAGCTTTTGCATGGATTTCATTACTTTGTGGAGGACAGTTGCAGTCCTTCCTCAATTTTTTGTGATCTGTACTAATAATGTCAAAGTGATCCCACCCACTTGCAAGGGCATTTGGCTCGTTGGAAGCGTACCATTCGCTGTGATTGACAACAACTTGGTAATTCAAGTTTGTTTATTTATTGAAGGTTTGGTTTTTTTTTTGTGCATAATTTTCTTTGCAGGTGGTTGTGGTGTACGTGGGTTGTCTCCTCTCTCTCGGCTGGGGGAATCTAAGAAGGATTGTTGATGGCGAAGAGTTTGAAATTGGTTATTGAGGTCTCGGTGGCGGGCCTCACTCGTTTTGGGGTTGATACTCCCATTTCTTTGTGGTCGTCGGTGAGATAAGCCTCATTTAGGGAGATCACTGATCAAAGACTTAAGCGAATTTTGCTCAAATATGAGCCTTTGGTGCTTGTGGCTGTGAAGATGGTGTTGGGTTCGAGTCATTTGGAATGCATGGAGTATGGGAGAGACAATTTGCATGTCTCCTCTCGGTTCCTTGCTTCTCTCTTGGACAATCATGTTCTGAAGGCCGAGGCTAAAAATTTGTTGGTTAAATTGCTTAGAGAAGACTTGATAGAAGGCGCAGACAAGGTTTTGAGCGTGGTGATTGAAGGTAGGGGTTGTCCAAGGCCCTGCGACTTACCTCAGCTTCGTTCAGAGGACACAATGAAGATTTACCTCTTTCTTCTGGATTTACATGTGCTGGGTTTGATGAGGCACAGGTCGATTGTGGCAATGGCTATTATTTTCCTTAAGAAATATTTTGGTCTGATGGCGGTTGAGGACGAGGAGTGGAAAGCGAAATTTGAAGACTTTACAAAATTGAACAAGTTTAAATGTAAGTTGGCTTATGGGTCGTAGTTTTTTGGTCTGTATGGATTGGCCCTGGTTTTTTATCATGATGTTAGTAGTTCGGGTAGCTTTTTAGTCATTAATGGCTTTTTTGTAGATCTTTTGGTCAAATTATTGGTGGCTCTGGGTAGTATTTTTTTGGTGGCTAGTTTATGTAAATGATTTTGGTGGCCAGATGACATTTTAGCTTTGTTATAATATTTTACCTGCATAGCAAACATTTGTATTCCAGTACTTTTGCTTATATTAATAAAATATTGATCCTTACATATCAAAAAAATAATAATGTTATAATATCATATATAATATATCATGTATAATATTATAATATTATATAATATTTAATATAATATATTTAATCTTATTATTTTATTTATATTATAGTAATATATATTATTTATAATATTATATTATATAATATTATGATATAATATATTATAATATTATGATATAATATATTATAATATTATAAGTAATATATTATTATTATACTATAAATATTATATATATTAAATATATCATGTATAATATATAAGGCAAAGTGTCACCAAAGGGGTGACTCCCATTCATTATTTGAAAAAAGGTTGCATTGGTGTTACGTAAACCCAGGGTGAAAATATTGAGAAGAATGGCCTCAATGATCTCCTGAAACCTTTCACTTTAGGCAAGTGAAAAAAGATGTTCCTCATGGCTTATGAAGAAAGCATATGTCTACATATTGTCTTTTTCCAAGCCCTCCCTCATTAGTGTGATGGCATATTTCATATCTTCATTCCCTCTGGCCATCTTGATGTAGATTGCATCACCCACCAATGCTTACTTGGGATCTTTGTTTAGCGTGATGATAAATTTCTAGAGGATTATCCTCAAATTAAAATTTGTCAAAGATATTTTGAAATGCTTAAACCTTTTTATGTCAAAATAAATCACACACGCACTACTTGTTGTATGATTATATATTGAATTTTCTAACCATTTCGATGTTTATCATTCTATATGTTTAGATTTGCATACTAACAATGTTTTGCAGGATTGTGGCATACATGCCCCACCAACATCTTCAAGAGACTTTTTATCAAAAAAATTATGTGAAAAAGAGGAAGGTCAAATATTCTACAGGAAACTATGCTTGGATGGCACATGTCAGCATTGCATTGGCTTGCAACATATGCCAATATGTGAACATATGGAAAGAACACATGCGATTGGAAAGGAACTAGTAGAGTTTGACAAGTATAAAACAATGGCCTACAATACAAAAGATGGTAATCAAGCAAAAAGGTGTGATTTGGTTATTCAAAAGATTCTAGTGTATCAGTTTATGTCAACATTTCATGATAGTATAGTGTATGAGTATGCAAGGCATACCCATAGAGCTCGATGGTTGGACTTGCAATTCAAGTTATGTAAGGACACCATTCCAGTTGGTAGCATTATTTCAATGGTCAACTTTGTAGAGAACTACACTCTACAACCACAGTGTGAGGTGCAATCACAATATTACAACTCTACACATGTTTCTATATTTGTGCACATAGCATTCATTCATGCAGCTGATAGTATAGAGGATAACAAGAAGGTATTCAGGGAGTACCACTTTTACATTAGTGATGATCGCACACATTATACAAAGTTCATACAAGGTTGTTTTCAGTTGTTATACAGTGATTTGGCTAGGAGGGACATAGCATATAGTGATCATATAATATGGTTGTATAAATTTGCATCAAAGTTCAAGAACTCATGGATGTTCTATTGGTTAAGTAGGGTGCATGTTATTACAGGTGTTCAACATATGTGGAACTTTTGTGAGGTAAGACATCGAAAGGGGGAGCATGATGATGCAGGAGCATGTATCAAAAGAGCATTAGCACAAGAAGAGTTAAAGTATAAAGAAAATGCAAAGTTGATAGATGCAAAATAATTGTTGAGTGGTGTAATGTTTTGATGAGTCTAGGTAATGAAGGTAAGTCTTCGGTTCCTAGATTTTTTTGGTTGATAGATGATACTAACATTGCACCATATGAGGATTGTTGTACACTGACAAGATCAAGTGAGCTACACTCTTTCCTTAGCTCAAATGTAGGTTCATGGAGTATCCATACGCAAAAGATGACATGCTTTTGTTCTTCATGTATAATTCAAGCCTAGAATGAGTGCGAGTTAAAGGAGTGGGTTGACGAATGGTGGTTAAGTTATCTTAGCCCACTTCACACGTATCAGCCTCTGACGGCATTGGAACTGACACAGATGGAATCATTGGTTGACTTTGACCACATATCAGGTCTAATTCAACTAGGTAATATATCTACTTGTATAAGTTTTGAAATTCCTGTTGTTATCTTACTTTGTAGTATATTTGTAATGTTGACTAATTTCATCTAATTTGCTACACATATCAATGTAGAGCATGTTTATGCAATTATTGTAGATGAAGACAATGAAGAGGGAATGAATTATCTCTTGTGTTGTTGTAGTGAGGCCAAAAAAAATTGGAGGCCCCAGTTATAGGTGGAGAAAACATCGAATACCCTACAGGCTCAATGGTTGTTACTAGAACATGGTTTAGAAGGTAACCACATAAGAGTGTTAATGTTTGGTTGTTTCAGCACTTTGACACACATCAGAAGATTCTTCATTACTCGAACCTTCCTGTGGCATCCAATGTTCATTTGATCAAATATGGGGGTAGACTTTTGAACAAGGCCTTGTGGAAGGTGTGTGAGTCTGACCATGAGGCAATACTTGACACAATAAAGAGTAGAGCAGACCTAGATGGTTTGTTGGATTAATTTGTAAGTATGCATATTAATTTGTATTAAAATTTAGAGTATGCACATCAAGATTAGTTGATAGTAAGACCTTTCGTTTCTATATTTCAATTTTACATATGTTTTGGTTCGAAGTTTGTACATATGTTTTGGTTCGAAGTTACATATGAATATTGGGAAGATTATATGTTTTGGTTCAATGTGTATCATAGACAAAGTAGTGACAATTGACAAGCTCCTGCATTGTCAATGTGGTAGCAATGACAATGAGACCCCATTTCTTTGAGGAATTTTTTCAAACAGCTCACTACCTTGTCATTGCTACCACATTGACAAGCTAGTGAGTTCACTAACTTGTTAATGTGGATGAATTGACAAGGTGGTGAGCATTGTAAGAAAAAATGCCTCAAAGAAATGGGGTCTCATGGTGATGTACATCACCAAGAGACCCCATTTCTTTGAGGAATTTTTTCAAACAGCTCACTACCTTGTATTCAATATTTCAAACAATATTCCTTCTAACCCCACTTATAGATAGGAAAATTTTCTATTAATTCATTGGTTGTGAGTTCATTATTTGACTCAATAGAAGTTGTTCCACTTGATTAAGTAGTCAATTTTCAATAATTCATTTTTTATTCGTCACTCCATTCTATCATTCATCCTATTGATTTTGGCATACCTTTGTGAGAATGGACATTTTTACTCAATGATTAACCACTAGCAATACATCCTTTAAAAAATTAGTTTGATTGACCTCTTAAAAAATGTTTGTGCCCTTTCCTCTTACATTTTATACCTTTTTAATTAATGTCCTAAATTTAGTAATGTGTAAATGCATTATTTTACATTAAAAATCTAAACTCTAACTTTGACTATATTTTTCTCATATTGTCCTTTTATTAGTTTTCCTACAAGGTAGCAATGACAATATGATGAGCTCTTTCACGCATATTTTCTTACAATGCTCGCTACCTTGTCAATGCATCCACCTTGACCACAAGGACATATATCATTAAGGCATTTTTTCAAATAGTTCATGTGCCTTGTCTATGCATCCACATTTTGCATGTGGCTACTAAGGAAATTGCAACCATAACACTCATGAAAATCCACCCTTTTATGTTTTGATAGATTTCATACGCCATTCCAAGGTCCCATTGCTACAATGGCTAAAAGCCTAAAATAGGTGCTTTCCAGCAAATTATGGATGCATGGAAAAATCTATCAAAGCAAAATGGTAAGAAAAAGCATAGACAAGGTATTGATTTTTTTTTTAAAATGCCTCAAAGAAATATGGTCTCATGGTGATTTCCGTCACCATGAGATCACCATGAGACCACATTTCTTTGAGGAATTTTTTCAAACAACTTATTTCCTTGTCTATGCTACCACATTTTCCATACGTTTTCCATTTTGGGCATATCCTGCAATCATTCCAATCTTTATAGGCATATTGAAAAATGAACAAATAAAGTCAAAGATTCTTGAACATAAGACTTATGTGGATAAAATACAATTGGAAATAGATGATAAGGAAGAAGAAATATGATAACAATAGTTGCAGATGCAAAGGCAATAGTTGGAAGTGTTGAAATTGAAGCAAAACAACCGAAGACTAAAATTAACCACTTAGAAAAGGAGTTAAAAGACAAGAAGAAGATTTTATTGTCAATGAAAAGGAGGTTAGTCTTCTCTAAAAACACTTAAAACATAAGTAGACCAAATTGAATAAGATACATAATGTATTCAATGAAGAGATTCTTCCTGCTCTCAAGAAGTTGAGGAAGGTGCATGTGTAGATTCTTCTCTATTCATCATACGAACAAACCGACTATTCCAACATGTTCGTATGGGTGGCTTTATTCTAGGAAGGGTCCTTTTTCACACCCAAACATGCTGAAACAGTCAAAGCCACATTCTACTGGCGAAGTCTCTTAAGAGACCAAAGTACAAAAGGGCATCAAACTTTGACGAGTGATTACTCATAAACCATGGCGCTTGGAAACACTTTTTCTAAGGCTATGGGATCACATAGGGTCCCTCTACAATAAAATCTCTCATTTTTTATATCTCCAAGTAGTTTTCCTGTGGTGAATACATTTCAGTTGATGGAAAATGGGTCAGTTGCATGTAGTGTAAAGTTGGAAAGTGGTGTAACTTTCGTTTTGTTCATCACACGACCAAACCAACTATTCCAACACGTCTGTATGGGTGGTTTTATGCTAGAAAAGGTCCTATTTCACACCCAAACACGGCCGAAACAGTCTGAGCCACATTCTACCGATGAAGTCTCTTAAGAGACCAAAGTGCAAAAGGGCAAAAAACTTCAACAAGAGATTACTCAAAAACTGTGGCACTTGGAAACACTCTATTTGAGGCTATAGGATCATGTATCCCCCTCTATAATAAACTCTCTCAGTTTTTTATAGCTCTAAATCATTTTCCCATGGTGAATAGATTTTAGTTGATAGAAAATAGGTCAATTGCATGTAGTGTAAAGTTGGAAAGTCGTGTAACTTTTGTTTTGTTCGTCATACGACTGAACCAACTATTCCAACATGTCCGTATGGGTGGTTTTATGCTAGGAAAGGTCCTCTTTTGTACCCAAAAACATTGAAACGGTATGAGTCTCATTTTACCAATGAAGTCTCTTAAGAGACCAAAGTGCAAAAGGGAAACAAACTTCGATAAGAGATTACTCAAAAACTATGGCACTTGGAAACACTATTCCTGAGGCTACGGGATCACATAGGACCTGTCTACAATAACCTCTCTCATTTTTTGATAGCTCCAAGTCATTTTCCTAGGTGAACAGATTTCAATTGATGGAAAACAGGTCAGTTACATGTAGTGTAAAGTTAGAAAGTGGTGTAACTTTCATTCTTCTTATCATACAACCAAAATGATTGTTCCAACACATCCATATGGGTGGGATTATGCTAGGAAAGGTCCTCTTTCGCACCCAAACATGTTGAAATGGTCTGAGCCACATTCTACCAGCAAAGTCTCTTAAGAGACCAAAGTGCAAAAGGGTAGAAAACTCCAATGAGTGATTACTCTAAAACCATCGCACTTGGAAACAGTTCATCTGAGGCTACGAGATCACGTAGGGCCCCTCTACAGTAACCTCTCTCAATTTTTGATAACTCCAAGTTGTTTTCCTATGGCGGACAAATTTTAATTGATGGAATATGGGCTAGTTGCATGTAGTGTAAAGTTGCAAGGTAGGATACTTTTTTGTTTTGTTCTTCGTGGGGCCAAAAAGTTAGTGCCAACACATCTAGGTAGGCACATCTACGCTAGGCATGGTCACCGCGCTTCGATATAAAATGTTCACAGTCTTTCCAATGCACTTATGATCTTTAATAAGACTTGCATGCCTTGACTTTTTGTTTGTGAGACTTAGTTGTTACTTTCCATTTTCTTTTGTCAATAGTTTTATGATTTTTTCTTTATCTGTGTAATACATGAAGCATAAATCATACAAGTGAATGGTAGCATAAAGCATACATGTGGAATGGTAGATGTCCTCCTCAATGATATAAAGCATGAAGCATGGTAGCATGGAGCATCAAGCATACACATGAATTTCCTTCATGAAGCACATAAAGCATGAAGCATTAGTATATTCATATGATTGATTTAATGTTCAATAATCTTACAGGACAATAATGTTCAAACTTTATTATATATTTACAATTGTAGTTCAAAGAAGAGTGCATGGGAAATACTTGTATTTTAAATATTTGAAGTAAAACATCTACAAATATCTATTGAAGCATGGATTTATAATGCAAATATGGACACCATGAATAAAAATATTTGCATTAACCAAATAGTCATGTAGGCATACATCAACATATGTCGATATAAGTATAAAATATATACAAAATAACCATATATGCTTACAAGAATGCCATATAGGCATACACTATCAAGTATATGCAATATAAAATATGTCCAAAAATGCCATATAGGCATGCAACAAAGGACCCCAATCAAAATTCATTGCCCTCCAGGTGAATGAAACAAATGGGTGGCCTTTGGTGGTTGGGTGGATGGCGATGCATATGACACTCATTTACCCTAAACTTGAGGGTTGCTCCTCCTAGGGTTTAGTTCTGCATCAAGCCTTATCTATTATAATAACAAGTAAATACATTAATATATAGAAATTACATTATAAAAAATGATATATTTAACAAAATAATCACTTATCGCCAATGGACGATCTCTCTTCTCACACAAAAGATTTTCATGATCATGTTGTGGTGCTCCCAAGTCCTATAAAAACTATCCAAATAGAAATTAAACTATGAATCAATAATCATTTGATGTTTCACTAACTAACAGCTATAACAATGAATGTAATTTGAAATTTATTAATCTGCCTCATACTCCTGTGAGAGGCATCGAGCTATCTATTCTAGAAGATAGACCTTGCTCCATTACCCTATCAACATCTAGAGGTGATTCCACTTCCATCATTTGAAAACAAAAACAACAAATATTCAATCACGAAAAGCAGAATAGTGATGCAGGTCATGGCTTATAAGGTATGAGATAATCAACAAAATTTTGAGTACTTATTGAACTATATATTTCTTCCTATTATGCTTACTATTTTCCCTATCCATAGCTCCTTCAAAAACACCTATGTTAGGCTTTTATCCATAGCAGCGATGTAGTGAATTGTTTCATAAAATTCTTTGGTAGACATGTACAAAAAATATGGTAACATAGAGAAGGCAGTGAACTATTTGAAAAAATACCTCAAAGAAATGTGGTCTCAGGGTGATGGAATGCCATGAAAAAATTGTTTGTCATGGCATTCCATCACCATGAGACCACATTTCTTTGAGGCATTTTTTTTTCAAACATTTCATTGCTTTCTCTATCCTATTATGCTAGGATGGTGCGAATGGTATAATGTGGTCTTGGTTATGAGATGGAGGGAGATCATGAGATGAAGAGGGATGGGTGTTTTGATCATGAGGGGAAGAGGATCATTAGATGGGTTGGAAGGTGTACTTTGAGACCACATTTTGAGAGCGATCATACAATGGAGTGGAAGAGGTACATTGATCTGGACACGAAAGGATGTCATTAGATGAAGTGGGGGGGAGGGGATTGTGAGAGGGGGGATGAAGGGATATCCTGATCTTGAGATGGAAAGATATCATTAGATGAGATGGGAGGGATATGTTCTTGATTGGAAATGGGATCATGAGATGGAAGGGAATCATATGATGGAGGAGAAGGTTTACTTGATCTTTATATGGAGGAAAATCTATGTTAGCTTGCTTTGGATTAGGAGATGGACATAGTTCATTTGATATGGATGGTGTCATGAGGGAGGAAGGTTTTATAAACTCCTCAACTTGGATAGATGGATTGATAGGGGATTCATTTAATATTTAGGGTATTATGGTTTATCTTGATGTGGGGGTGATGAAGGTGGATGCATGATATGGGAAGATTACACTACCTTTTTTTTGCATAGGAAAACAACCACCTTTGCAAATAGCCCTTGGAGGAAGTTATTATGAGATACATGGGATTACTTTGCTTGGTAATAGTGGGGTGGTGTGGATTTTAAGGATGCGGGATATAAAAGTGGAATAACAGGTGGAAGCTTCCATGGATTGGTAAATTGAGGATGAGGATGAGGACTTTGAAAAGGATTTGGAGGGGAATTTTGGCTAAAGGCTTGGTTTCTATTCTTAAGGCAGTGAGTTGTTTGAAAAAAATTCTCAAAGAAATATGGTCTCATGGTGATGGAATGGCATTCCATCACCATGAGACCACATTTATTTGAGGCATATTTTCAAACAACTCATTGTCTTGTCTATGCTATTGCTTACTATTATGCTTTGATAGATTTTTTCCAAACATCCATAGTTTGTTGGAAAGCACTTGTTTTAGGTTTTTAGCCATAGTAGCAAGGAAGTGAACTATTTGATAAAATGCTTTGGTAAACATGTATGGAAAATGTGGTAGTATACACAAGGCAGTCAGTTGTTTGAAAAATGCCTCAAATAAATTGGGTCTCATGGTGATGGACATCACCATGAGACCACATTTCTTTGAGGCATTTTTCAAACAACTCATTTCCTTGTCTATGCTATTGCTTACTATTATGCTTTGATAGATTTTTTCCAAGCATCCATAGCATAGATAAGGTGGTGAACTATTTGAAAAAATGCCTCAATAAAATGTGGTCTCATGGAATGCCATGAAAAGCAAATGCAATTGGCAGCTGCTCCTAGTTATTAGTTATGCTATGTAAAGTAATTGCATCACTGCTTATGTTGACATTCTAAAAAACTATATTGTAATTGAAATTTTGTCATCTATCAACATCTAGTTATTAGTTAGAAATGTGAAGTAATGCTTTGAGTTTGAAATATGTGCAATGCAATGTAATCAACAATATGAATATAAACTACACAAATCTATTAAGTACAATTCATTAGTTACACTATTTATTCTATTACCTGAGTGAAGGTTTGAACTCCATTGCCACTAGGAGGTGTTGTTGTGAAACCTACAATATTAACCTATTCATCATCTAAAATCAAATATTAGAATACCATTCATATAACAATGTTATTCACATGTAATATTTATAATTGTTTACTAGTTACATATGTCATGTCCCCCGAAATTGCAAATATGAAACATTAAATACGAATAACAAAAGCCAATAAATATCAAAACATAAATATAAGTAATCACAATCTAAATATTATTATAATTATAGTTATCTGAAATAATACTATAATTATAATGTAATTATCATAACAATTAATATCATAATATTATAATTATGAATATTAAATATAATATTGTGATTACCAAATATAAATACCAAATATTATAATCATTATAATATATCAAACATGAAATACATAACATATCAATATAAAGATTATAACACATTGAAATAACATAATAATATATATATCGACTTTAATGATTAAAATACGAAATCTTAAAATACAAATAAATAAACATCAAAAAATAAAATAATAGATATAATCTCAAAATGCCATTATAAAAAATAATAATCAGAAACATATAACATAAAATATAATATACAAAATAAAGTCGAGACGTGAGTATTTCAAGTGCAACATACTAGAACCTTTATATGTGCACTGTGTACAATACAAGGAAACCATACTCACGAAACGGTTGATGGCATTGAAGATTACCCAATAACAAATAGCATTTACTTTATGAAGCATCTAACTAATAGTTAAGAGGAGACAATTACAAATAAAGACATATCATGCCAAAAACATATTATAAATAAATACAAATTGGCTACATGTTAGAGAGAGGTGGCAACGATTAGAGTAGATATATAATTATTCTTAACAATGGTTAAGTCTAAAGGTCATGACCCATGGAGTGGTCAT
>VDFB02140340.1:112485-212129 GCA_007258455.2 Sequoia sempervirens
ATTCAACTTTCATCCTAAAATATTCAACATTTTATTATTTCCAGGGGGCTAAAGGATTTGAAAATGATAGCTCCCCCCTGAGATAATGCTATATCTTAGTTTGTCACATGATCTTGTGTAGAATGCACAAGCATGGTCTCATCCTTCTTCACATTCTTCTGACCTTGCTTCTTTTTGGAAACTGTTGCATTTCCCTTCTTTTGCTGATTTAAGGTTTCTTCCTTCTTCTAGTTCTAAATAGGTGGTTTCACAAAACCACTTCAACAAAATTTTCTTTATGTCCAACCTTATTGCAATTTTAGCAAACAATGTTATGCTCTAAAACAATGTTATTTCTCCTAACTTTAATTCTACATTTTGTAGCCTTATGAGCAAAATTATTGCATACATAGCAATATCCATGATAATAAATAGCATCATATCTTTGAGGAAAAAATAGTTTTCTACCCATGTGTAGTCATTTCTTCTTGCCCTAGATCTACAATTAATAGCCTTATGTCCAAATTTACTACAAGAATAACAATAACCTTGAAAATATTGAATAAACCTGGTAGGCACATGCTGACTAGTAGGTGAAGGACCTCTGACTAGTAGGTGGAGGACCTTTGAATCTCCTTTGTCTGTGGACTGGGATAAATCCACCTTCTTCCTTCTTGTAATCTATCTTCTTGTCTTGATCTATTTTTGCAATTCTGGAGGCTATCTTCTTAGGTTTATCAGTGAAATCTTTTTCTTCCTTTATTTTAGAATTTCCTTTCGCTTTAAAATTCTCATATAGGTTTGCAGATGCATTAGTTGTTGGAATTTTACCTTTCTCAAAACCAAGACTAGATTTTTCTTTTGAAGGTTTTTGAGAGTTGATTATCTCATCAAGAATGTCAAAAACTCCCTTTAGTTTTAGACCCTTGTCATTTTGTTCTTTTGTTTTATCCAATTCTTTCCTCAAGGAGACAATATCTTCTTCAAGCTTGGAGCATTCAATAGATTTATCATTAAGCTTGGTATTCAAGCAATCTATAATTCTTGTACCTTCTTCAACTTGAACTTTCAACTTGACAATTGATTTTTCTGATTTTTCAAGTTTGTACTAGAGTTCTTCATTATTTTCTCTTTCTTCATCCATATCATTTGGAGCAAAAACAGGTTCTTCATAATCCACTAGACAATCTTCTTTATTGAATTTAAATTCAAATTCATCCTCCTCCTTATGAAGTATGTCCTTTTCTTCATGAGAGCACTTCTTCTTGGGCACTGCTTCATTCCCCATGTGTTCCAAAGATAGGATCAACCTCAGTTGTTAGGCTTGTATCAAGGAACCTTGCTCTGATACCAATTGTTGAACACAACAGAATACTAGGGGGGTTGAATCAGCATACTTCATATTTCAATCCCAATTAATAATTGTTGAAGTTAAGTTATTCCAATTAATCATTCATCTACTTAATCAAGACAAGAAAGAAAAAAAGAATCCATAAAAGAACATAGTTGACACCAGATTTATGTGGAAAACCCCATAGAGGAAAAACCACAGTGAGAATTGTTGCTAGGAGCTATTGTCCTAATCGATCCTCACAAGTAAATAATAGTTACAACTTTGATTTAGGGATACAACACAAGGAAGCTAGAATTCCCTGCTTATACAACATTGTTTTAGGCTACAACCCAAGGAAACTACAACTCCTTAATTAAAAAAAATGAAATATGACTAACTTTATAGCTTTAATCCACTGATAGTCATCAATTCTGCACATTAGATATGAGGTAGATCTTATTACACTCTGCTTAGGCACTTACACATCTTTGCACACTTCCATAATTCTCTTCTCATCTTTGATCTTCTATATATACCATCTACACACTTGTAAAATGCAAATTAAGTCGGCCATAAATAAGAAAATATGAAACTTTTAGCATGTCGAACTTCATATCCATTGGAGGTATGCAAAAATGATAAAAACATAATTTACCTTTCTCCCAAATGAGTCAGAATGACCCATACAACATATTTAATCACTTCTTAAACTTCTTAAATTAGTGGCACACACCATCAACATACCTTAGTCGAACTCAACAAAAACATATCTTCACAAAACAACTTGAAACATTTTTGTGGTACTGGAAATAAGAAAGATCTTCATGCGCTTCATACCTTAGACACAATGAGACACATTGAGTTTCCACACAAGCTCATACCACTAAACTTCATAATATCATATTAACGCAAGTATCCAAACATATGTTCTAATGAAGATTAAGCATCTGGAACCAACTGTATCACTCTATCACTTTAAAAACTGAACTTGCAGAGCATTAGATCACTTGTAACTTTAATATGGCATACATTAGATATCACTGAGTATGTCCTAAAAATCGATTGGACAAAAATTCACATCCAGAGGAATGCAAAGCATTCTAACAACTCTCCTGAACCACTTAAATTTTTCCTAACACAGTCTGGTACTCTGTTCCAACAACTCTCTTGAACCACTTAACTTTGTCCTAACACAGTCTGGTACTCTGTCACTTCTAACTTTCTTTGCAGAAGGAATATTGACATGAAAAATTGGATATAACACCTTCACATCTCCATGAGCTTAACTTTTGAACCACCAGACTAAATATTGCTCTATTGAAGGATGCATACCAAAATACTGTGACTCTATCTTAGAGTATGCACTATGAATGCCTTAGACAAAACTTTTACAACTTGTCATTGAGTGCGGTACACTAAACTAACAAAATATCATTTTAGCCAACTTGAAAACACATCAAGACATGTGTACCCACAATCGCATCATACTTAGGTAATAGATAGACTACTAATCTTCCACATTGCTGCAATGTTGACTTGCACCATTAGATATCTTTGCACACTAACAATCTCCAGAGCATATACAATCTTAAACATACTTTTGACATCAGTGACAAACAATATTATCAAGATACAATAGATATAATTAGTACAAGATGACTCATTTCATCATATTCCCTTTTAGTCAAAATATTGATTTCAATTCCCATGTCAAACAAAACATCTTGTAATATATAAAAGTGAACTTATAGAGGTAAGAGTAACTTAAAAAAATGCATTTTAGATGAGTCCCATATCATCCTTGACTTGGATAAAATCCTTTCCAAATCCTACATATTTGTTTGATGATGATTTCATGCTCAAATATCTCTACATGTCAATGATCTAAAATGAAACAATCCTAATGGTCCAATGCCAACTTAGTCTTAATTTTTAGATTAGTAACATTTCAAATTTATCCAAATTGGTATAAACTAACTCAATTTATTTTGGGAATGGAAAGGGGGAGCATGATGGTGTAGGATCATATATTAAAAGATCCTTAGCATGGGAAGAGTTTAAGTACAAAGAAAATGGAAAGTTGACAAATGTAGCATCTATCATGAAATGGTGTAACACTACAGTGGGTCTATGTAATGAAGGTAAGTCTACTATTTATAATTTTTTTTGGTTGGTCTAAATGAAGCTATCATTACAAAATATGAGGATTGTTGTATGTTGACAAGATCAAGTGAGTTGCACTCTTTTAAAAGCTCAAATGTAGGTTCATGAACTATTCATATGAGGAAGATGGTGTGTTTTTGTTCTCAATGTATGGATCATTCTTGGAATGAGTGTGATTCAAAAGAGTGGGTTGATGAATAGTGTACAAGAACTCTAGGACCATTTGAGATGTACCAATACCTAGGAGCACTACAACTCACAGAGATGGAATCATCAATTGAATTTGACCACATATCATATCTAGTTCAACTAGGTATTATAGATGCATAATTTAATAAAATTTAACATTTTATCTTATTTTGTAGTTTTTTTGTATTTTTTATTAAATTTATCTAATTAAATACACAAATCAATGTAGGGCACATGCTTATGTAGTTATTATAGATGAATACAATGAAGAAGGAACAAACTATTATTTGTATCTTTGTGTTGAGGAAAATAAATAAATTGTAGGCCCCTATAATAGATGGAGAAAATATTGAGTATCCTACAAAATCAATGGTTGTTACCGGAACATGGCTTAGAAGTTAGCCAATGAAGAAGTTTGATATATGGCTCTTTGAGGACTTTGACACACATAGGAAGATTCTTCACTATTCTAACCTTGTTGTGGTATCAAATATTCAATTGATCAAATATGGGGGTAGATCATTGAATAAGAACTTGTAGAAGGTTCATGATTTTGACCACAAGGCAATACTTGACACAATAAAGAGTAAAGAAAATATTTATGGTTAAAATTGGATTGATTGTAAATGAAAACAAAATGTAATGTCAAGTTGATTTGTATATATGTATAGCTAAAATTATTTGTAAGGTTTGGGATAAATAAAATCACTTGAGCTATTATAATATGATTTAAATTTTTAAATTTTCTCATATTTTACTTATATCTAAGTGGTGTAATGTTCTCTAATGTAAAATATTAGAATGATTCTATCCTAAGTGGTGTAATCATATCTAATACAAAATTTTGATTAAAAACTTGTTTGCCACTAAGTGAACTTGCATCTTAGAAAATGTTGTTCTAAATAACATTATTGGGAGCATACTATGTATAAAGGGAGGTGTATTTTAATTCCTTGATGATAGCCAAGTCTTGAGGTTTATTTAATTTTTTTGAAAGAGATAAACTAAGAATGGATATTGATTTTGTGTTTGTTGTATTTGATGCAAAGTAAAATTGATGGAATTTTGGGACTAATTGTTGCAACCACGAATGGAGGGTCTAGGACTGTCCAACCATATAGCCTAGAGTTCAACACAACAAACATGATAAATGCTCAACAAACATGAATGATCATTGATTCAACAACTTGCAATCTTACATGCATCATATGCCATATATGTGGAATCATTAGGGCTCACATGCCTGCTACAAGGGCATTACAGATATTACAATTGGCTCAATGCCTTATTACCTTCTGCAACCTAGAAGGCCAAATCACACTATCTAACTCCTAACTCATCAACTACTGATTAACTAACTGTCTGCTTTCCAAAGGATTACAAATGATCTTAAATATGAATCTCAAGCTCCAATTATGATCTGCGTCGACCTCAAGGGTTTACAAACCCCAATACAAGATCAAATGTGTAGGTCGTTCCCAAACATGAAAAGATAGCCCATTGGTAAACGAAATAAATTGTGGATCTCCAAGAAAGTTCCCCTTGGACCTGAAAGCCTTGTATGATGTTCCATTAAGCTTCACAAGCTATAGAAAATGTTTGCACAATAAGCCACTAATATATTGAATGCTTTTAGATAGTTTACAATTTGTCCACCTTCTTCCATTATCAAGGAATACAACTTTTCCTACATGAATTTTTGTTCACTAATGATTTGTCTTGATATATCTCATCTAGGTTCTTCCATAGTTGCTTCATATAGGGCTCTTCATGGACATTGATTAAAATAGATTTTTATAGACATAGTCTAAGTAAACCTTTGGCTTTACGATCCATAACATTATATTACAGATCCAAAGTATCATCTGCAAGCCTTTAATATTTTTTATCAACACCCCACAAATCTCGATCAATTAATATATCTTCCATCTTAAACTTCCACATCTCAAAATTGTCACTAGAAATTTTGTCTACCTTTATTCTCCCCAATGTGCTTGCCATCTAAATAATTCTTACAATAAAATCACTAAATATTTTTTGTAGAGGCTTACTCAATATTAGATTAGCTAAAAAAAAACTTAACAAACCACAACTGAAGCCAAAGGTGATCAAGTTTTGATACCACTTGTAAGAAAGTTAAGGTTTGGAAAATAATTTCCTACACTAAACTTTGAGAGGAGAAAATGCAAAAAAAAATTCAAATATGGTTTAGCTATTACAAAAATAAACTTATTCAAATATGATTTAATTGTTACAAAAATAAACTAAGGTTGTAGAAACAAGTTTTACTCTAAACCTTGAGAGGAGAATATAGAAATTTTTTCAAATTTAATTTAATTGTTACCAAAAAAATGTAGACACATTTAAAAATAGCAATAGGCCTTCCATAATATTCCACTAAATGAGCATCTTTTGACAACTAATACCTTTTTTTTAAGGCACCAACATGTGGCACAAGTGTTGACTGAAAATCTCATGTTCAATTTGATGGAGCTTAATTATTTAATAATATATATTAAAAACAATGCCAAGTAATTACATTTTTATTTTATTTTATGAAAATGTGTCTACATTACAATTTAAAAAATAATGTAACACATATTCACAAAAAAAGTAGGTGGAAATAACTACACCCTTAAAGTACATAATGGGCAAAATGTCCTAGAGCGTAAAAACATAAACAAAGTCATCAAGTGGTAATAATAGGGGGATGAAGAGGATCTCGGTCATCTAATTTATCCCATACATCAGTGAGGTTCAAAGTGTCCATGAAAGGGTCCCACAAACAAGAAAAATGCTTAGTGTTAGCTAAGGAAATTTGCAAGAATCAAATCATTTGGAAGCACCACCAATACACCATCCAAAGTTCATTTCAGAGGTGTCGAGGAGCTGAAGGGTCAAAGAGCAGTTTGCAACTAGCCTTGTTGACCACAATTCTTTCTCCCAATTGGAAGAGAAACTTGGGAATGATTTTCCTTGTTACCTCGGACAAAAACTCTACATCCACGACAACTTTTTTTTTTTTTCTAAATAATAAACAAATAGACTAAAAAGTTTGCAAAGTTGGAGAGAGCTAATTTCCCAATACTTAAAAGACGAAACAAATTCCTACTAACAATATATTTATTTATACTCATTATTTATGAGGAGTTTCATTACAACCGAAGAGGGCAAGCAAGTTCTTGATATGTTACACATAATATACCCCTAAACATAAGTAAATTGATTATCTGTGCATCTAATATAATAGTAAGCAGACCTTGTACTTCCCATGTTGGTGCTACATTGGATTCCATTAGCCACATATCAAGTCAATTCTCACTGGATCTACTGCTCTGTATTTTCAGGCTTTTAGGGGATATCTGGTTATATTTGAGAATGAGTCTACTGTACGCTGTAGTTTGTTATCTTCCACTATCCACAGAATTTATGCTTTCTACATGAAAGCTGGAAGAAACATTGGATCCAGAAGATGAATAAAATGCATTGCTACCTTCATCGAATTTCACTGATTTTCTCTGGTGGCTCCTCTCCTGTGAGTGTATAAGGACAGACATTTCTTCCTCAGTAACATCCTTTTGGCTTTGCCAGGTATACCCTTCTCCTCCTCTTATCTTCCCATTTTTAATCCACAGGAGCTCTTGAACAACCTCCTTCATGGAAGGTCGCCTCTGCACATCCACATCTAGACAAGCTTCTGCTAAATTAGCCACACTTTTCATGGAGTCAATGTGATCCATTCCCATTAAACGAGGATCAAATATTTCATGAAGGTTACCCTGGCCTTTTTAAGACAGAAACAAGGCTGTCAAGTTACGTTGCTCTTTTGCTCTGTTTACAGACAGAGGTTTCATGCTGGTTAAGAGCTCCACCATAACGACTCCAAAGCTGTAGACGTCTGATTTGTGTGTGAGCTGAACAGTCACGAAGTAGTGTGGATCCAAATACCCAAATGTCCCCTTCACTCTGGTAGTCAGATGGGTATTGTCCGTTGGCATTAGACGGGACAAACCAAAGTCTGATAACTTTGGAGAGCATGTGGAGTCAAGCAAAATGTTTGCAGACTTAATATCTCTATGCACAATTGTAACCGATGTAGAAGAATGCAGGTAAGCCAGTGCTTCTGCAGTGTCTATTGTGATCTGTAACCTCGTATTCCATGTCAAGCATTCCATCCCATCCTTTCCATGGATATGATCTGATAGTGTGCCATTGGAAACATAGTCGCAGACCAGTAAAGGGATTCGAGTTTCCAAGCAGCAGCCCAGAAGCTTTATAACGTTTCTGTGATCAATCTGAGACAGAACTATAACTTCATTGATGAATTGATCGATCTGTTCCTCATCAACTTCTTTGCATTTCTTTATGGCCACCATTCGGCCTTCTGCTAGGTTGCCCCGGTAAACATATCCAAAACCTCCAACTCCCACCTTGAGGTCTTCGGAGAAATTATTGGTTGCCTTTATGAGCTCTGCTTCTGAGAAAATAGTGGCTTTCCTCCGCCCTCTGTCTGAAGAGATGTATTCCTGCAGCAGAAGGCCTCTGTTTTGGAGAAAGTACTTTCTTCTCAGAAGCTTCTGTTTCCTTTTCTTCACTGCCCAAACTATGGCCCCTGCAATCAAAGATCCTCCAACAAGCGATGAAAAGATTCCTGCTTGACAAAATAGCAATATTCATCAGCCACTGTAGAGGAGTTTTACAATCTATTGCGGATAGCTATTATTCAAATTCTGCATAATATTAACCAAATTTAGAGAATACCTATAAGCAGTGGTTTGACTATGCTGGCCTTCTCTGTGCAACTCTTTCTACCGTCGCCTTCTCCTTTCGTGCAAGAGCAGGTGAAATTACCCTCCAAGTTCCGACATGTTCCCACCGGTGGTGGAATGCAGTCATTCAAGTCTGGATCGGCACATTCATCAATATCTGCAAGATTTAATTTTAAGTAATTTTTTTAGGTAAGTCTGCAAATAAACTCTGAAAAGAAAAACTCAATTCTCACTGGTTTACTTGTTTTCAACTAGAATCAAATTGCTAAAGCTGGTGACTGATTCAACCCCCACTTAATAAGATTGTTTATTCTTTCATTTTTCTTAATTAGGTAAATTCCCCTTCTTTGGATAACATTCTGCGTATTTAAGAGTTTCTCTTCCTTCAAAGTTCCTGGGATTTGCACCAGCTCTCATCGGCTGTGATGAGCTGGGTGTAGCATGTGAAATCATTTTTAATCCATTTGGAAGCCCATTTGCTTTTCCTACTTGTGATCGTCTAGGTCAACACGAACTATTTTACCTCTGTTTGTGAAGTGTAATAAATGAAATTGTCTTGCAGTTTCAATCTGCAAGAAATTAGATCAGCAAGAAGAGTTGACAGACAGCAATAGTAAACATGCCCTTGGTGAGTTCAAAGATTTTGATTTTAAAGTGAGGCGCAGGGCTTAAATTATAATCTTCGTTCTTTATAATAATGAATGAATGAATGAGAGATTTTAATGTCATCTACGAGGTCAAGCAGTCTAAGGAACCCAGAACCAAAAAGCTAAAGAATCTCCAAACTCTTTTCAATGTTGGATCTTCTGTCATCTGCAGAAAGTATAGCATACTCTCAGGAGACAGGCGACGGGATTCCGTGACAGGGTTACACCTAATTGTTCTTAACCGTGAGAAAATCTTTGAGACCATCAACGTTTCTTAGGATGCCTTATGTCAATTTTGGCCGTGGAGATATTTTTCAACTGAGAATATACGAACTGCCACGGGTACATCTAACTGTAACTAAGAATAAGGAACTTCTACAGCTTGAACTAATCTGTCTCCTAGTATGCCTAAAATCAAGGTCGGTCTATGGACTCTAGAGAAATTCTTTAACAAAGAATACTCTAACTCTCAGGATGCAGAGATCCCGGCGAACAGGGCTAATCGTACCAGGTGTGACGAACAATTTCGGTCCTCTGAAGGGGAAAAGATCAATAATCTCAGCTTTACACCGGGCAAGAGGGGTTTTCTCTACATAAATAACATAACCTCTAACTGGTCAGTTGGCATAAGATTAATTTTGTTGATCTGCAGATAGAATAGATATAGTAGAGGATATAAAAAATCTCAACGCAGACTTCTCCATGAGCAACCTGAACAGTGGGCTGCTTTTTTTGTGACACAGTTTATGCTACCGAAAAGGATTGATTTAGGTTATATTGTCTTTGTTATGATGTGTGGTTGTATAGTTTGCAGCTTTTCTAGTCTGAGTATGAACCAACGGAAATATTTGCTGTTATTAGTAATGTCAGTGGACAAAGTCATGTTTTTGTGGGTGTGCCGTGTGGATAGCTGGCAGCTTTAACGTCTGCTGTCAGTAAGCATCTCCGTGGGAGTGAAATTGCAGGGAAATTGTTCCACTGAATATGTTTTTTTTATCACTACAACCATTACAAGTCTAGAGAAAATAATAATTGCAAAACAGCAGCATTAGGCAAGAAAAGATGACCGAACAAGTATCACCTGGGGGAAAGTTTAGCCCAGATAAATAACCCAAAAACACTTACAAAGTTTAGTACCATACCAGTGCACCCGAGGCCTCCCTTGTAACCATCACCCTTATACCCATCATCGCATACGCACACCTTGTGGTGGGGCATGCCGATAACATCTTGGCAATGAGAATGGTTGGAGCAGGTGAGACCATCCATTCGTTTGGCAGTGGAACAAATATTAGTTTTAGTAGCATTGATACCCCAATCGATCTTAAGGCCATAAGTACCAGCCATAAATTTTCCTTTGTCAGACTTGTCTATCTTGAAGGTCGTCGGATCAAGTATGGTAGAGAACACAGACTTATTAAGTGGCCGCTTCGCAATCGAATAGGTCGTCGCCTCAAGCCTTACTTTTCTCCAATTCTCTCCATGAAGGTAGTTTGGCAGCAACCAAACCCATTACAGTAGTCAGGGTCCGTGATTTTCAAACTAGATGCTGCACACGTTCCTCCAACACTTTTATTCAACGAGGCAGGGGTTTCAGAGAAAAACGATCCGTTGGCATAACAACCAACTGATGCAAAGACATTGGAACCCGATATTGTGAAAGGGCCCGGCCTGGGAAGTGAAAAAAATTGCTTTCCAGTCTGCGAGACTTTGCAACTAACGGCTTTGAGATGAGTCAAGTTGATTAGCAGAGAGCTGTATGAGAGATTTAAGACCTGGTATTTGCCTGTAGGCGTGGAAATAAATGGGATTCTCCCCTCTCCGAATGTGGAGTGTTCACATACTAGAGAGAAGTTGGATGCCTCGCAATTAGATCCGTTGATGTTGAAGGGATAATTTATCTTGAGATACCCGCATTTCTGTGGATAGTGGCAACCATTATCTCCTCTTACAAAACACAAGAAGCAGCATGCCATACAAAGAACAGTAATAAACTTCATCATTCTTCTGCCTGGGAAGTTGTAGGCACTGTAAAACGGTGTATATATAGACCAGATTGCTGAAACATTCAATGACTTCGTTATTTATGTCAAGCAAGCGAGGGTTTTTGGCAAACTAGATTCCTAAATTTAACAATGTAAGGTGGAAGTTTTAAGAACTGTCAAAGTCATGTTGAAAAGCATACATTCAAAAGTACTTGAGAAAAGTCTTTACTGCATTTACAAACAAAATGAGAGTCGTTGAAAATTCCAGCTTACCCTTTAAACACCAGCTGTGGCTCTGGATTGTGCAAAGGGAACGATAGGATTTTAATGTTTGAAAAGTATTCTGCATAAATTATACATTAAAAATTAAAAACAAAATAACAACAGTCGTTGAAAATTCTACCTCACCCTTTAAGCATCAGCTCTGGCTCTGGATTGTGCAAAGGGCATGATAAGAATTTTAATGTGTTTTCTATATTATTCAAGATGAATGATAATATTTCTATGGTTTAATACTCTCTACATCAAGGTGATATTCACATCTTCTTTTAGAGGTCATCCATCTAAGATTATTTTGATTCAAACATGTTTAATTATAGAGTTTCCTCAAGATCAGGCTTTGCTCAGTTTTCCATTTATAAAATCTATAACCAGTGTTATATCTTATGAACTATTTATTATAGAACCTCTTTAACTCATTAATTGACAAATATAATATATTAATACATAAATTTTCAT
Organism: Sequoia sempervirens; assembly: GCA_007258455.2. Lineage (NCBI taxonomy): Eukaryota > Viridiplantae > Streptophyta > Pinopsida > Cupressales > Cupressaceae > Sequoia > Sequoia sempervirens. The sequence continues at coordinate 124,289 of VDFB02140340.1, forward strand.
TTATCAAAAATATTTTTAATATAATTCATATAATAATCAAAATAAATTATGTGAACTTTTTAACTTTCAATTTGTATTTATCTTGTAAAATTTCTTACTTATTAATATTTTATAATACAATAATATTATTAGTATATTATAATTAATTTTAGTTAAATAGCATATGACACATTTAGTTTTAACTTTTAAGTATGTGATGATTATTTGTACTTGTTGAGAAAGTGACTAGGATAAATATTATTATTTTTATGTGTTTAATTATATCATTTTTTATTAAAATATATTAATTATATTCTTAAATTCTTTATTTAGTGATTTTCTTTTCCACCATTTTTGTTTCTTTCATTTTATTTCAATATACTTTATCGTGTGATATATATTATATTTGTTTAATTTTTAAAAAAATTATTTTATTTTTATTTTTTAGAAATCATCTATTTAATACATATTATAATTTATTTAAAAAAATAGATGATGGAACAAAAAGTGTGATCTAAAATATTGATGAAAAAATTCACATAATTACATCTAAATGTATTCTTAAATTATTTAGGTATTGCATATTTTAAGATTGCAATAAACCTTTTAAAACAAATATATAATGAAGTAATTACTTCCTTGAATGAATTTTTCTTAAGAGAATGAGAAATATCAATTAAAAAATGTAATTGAGGAATTTATTTGAAAAAAGTTTGTTGAGGATGTCTTTTTTAATTGTTAAGTTGAAGTTAAGAATGCTTTTGGATGTAACTGTGTGAGAGTTTTTGCACCAACATTTAAGATCATATTTAATGATTCAACATTAGGATGCAAAGAGTATGTATTAATAGATTGAAGACAATTGATTACTAAATAAAAAGGGGAAAAAGGTGGAAGGAATAGAAAACAAAAGACCACATAAATTTTTAATCAAAATTCTAAAAACACAATGGTAAAAAAATATATAGATTACTTTTGTAGATTTTTTAAATAAATTTACAGTTAGTTTGTACTAAAATGTAATATTTCAACAAACCTTTGAACTTAATGTCAAGTAATGATTTATTATAAGAAAAAGAAAATTAACTCTCTTCCACTACACCATACTTTTAAAATAAATTAAAATAAATTTAACATATCATAAACAAAAGCAAATTATACCCTTTTTCTCTTTCTACTTTCTTAAAATTTTAAATAGATTTTAGTATTAATATTAAGACTCAACTGCATGGTTTTTGAATCAAACTCATTCATCCATATTGTTGGGTGAAAATTATGTAATCCCTTTTTAATAGATTACACAACCTTGATTTCAACCACAACTGTGTGAGATGTAATCTCTCCTCTCATAAAGGGGAGGTACCCTTCTTAATGCTTTCAAGAAACTATGTAAAACTAACAAAGTATTCACAAAATGTACACTACAATTAAGAGATAGGGCTGTGTCACATTCATACTTCTCTTTTTTTTTCCAGAGAATATGTTTTACAATGCTTCACGGTTGGTAGTTCTGATTCGGTGCAACTTCAAACTAAAAACAAAGTAGTAATTCCAATATCTCTATCTTGTCAAAGCAAAGTGTAGAGATACCAACATGATAACAATAAATAATAAAATGAGAAAGAAAATCTCATGAAGGCACAAAGTCATTCCGTAGCTTTTCACCAATGGATCCTCGAGATACGTAACAAGCATCATATTAGAAGCACAAAGTCTTCTAGATAGAGCACAACAATTCCATGAACTGCGTGAATAAATACAAGCACAAAGTCTTGTAGAGAACTCACCAATAGTTACTCAAACATAAACACAAATTTAAATAAAGAGTGCAACACAAAGTTTACACAGATTTATTCAAAGCCCTTTAGAATTTAGTTTCTAATCACCACCAATTTGATCAAGCCATAAGATAATCAATTCCAAAACAAAGTCTAGTATGCAACTTTCTTCTTTATTGATCAGATCTAGATTCACAAAGATGAACACAAAGTTTCATATATTTGCTTCAAAATGGGCAACACTTTGTTGCAAAAGATTAAAGGTAAAGATTACAAAAGAATTCCCTCTTATTTATAAAAGAGAGGGAAGAGCAAATCTAGGAAATAAGATGAGAAAAATTAGGAAAGTTAGGTGAGCTAATTTAGGAAAATCTCACCTAACTTCAAGAATTAGTCAAAAATGTTGTCCATCTTTTTGGGAAAACATCTTGGATTTTACATGTAATTACATTTGTTGAAATGACATATAAGATGTTGAAAACTATTTACAAAATGCGTAAAGGAAAGCATAAAATATTCAACACTGGAGATCAAAAGTCTTCATGGTTCCTTGCTTTGGGTGTGGAAGTCTTCATATTTCTTCTTGGTCTCCTGTATGAATGTATCATCTGGACCGACAGTGTAATCGACAAGGGTATGAAATCTTGTGATTGACCTTCTAGCAGATGAGTGAATCTTCTTGCATCTATTAAGATGCGTCTTGAGGTTATCAAGTGAAAGCCATATATCACAAATGGTATGCATGGTGGAATTTGAAAAGTTTGCATCCTCCACTTGCTTCATGACTGCTTCCTTGAAGATCTGGGAAAGTTCACTGGCTAAGAGGAAGATACGATTTTCTTCAAGGAGCTTACCTGGTAACTCCTTATTTCTCTTCTTTAGGGTAGCACGATGTCCTTCGACATCTGCTTGTACATGGTGGAGATCTTCAATAAGAGACTTGATCACTTGAAAGTGGTGCTTGAGTGATTCTCTTACGTCCACATATTTCTCTTTGTCAGGAATTACCCCAACTTCCACCAATTTACTGAGCTTTGCCTCTTTCATTTGTGACCAAAATGATAGGCATTTTTCCATTTCTTTTTGCTCTTAGGAAAGAATACTTTCTTCTTTGTCAAGCTTTGATTTTAGCTTGGCTATTTCAATGGCCTACTCAATTGCAACAACTATAACATGTGAACCATGTTCTATAATTTCATCAATGAAATCATACAATGCCTTACCCTTGGAGGCAAACTTCTCCGCCTTTCGTACTGCTGGCTCCTCAAGGTTTACTAAATCCATGGGTTGGATATTTCTTGAAGAGCTTGCAAGTCTCCTCAAAACAACTACATAGCGCTCAGCCTTCTGCTTGTACATGTCTCGGACTTGTTCCATTTTGTCAAGTCTTCCTGCCAACACATCCAGGACTACTTGTGCATCTACCTTGGCACTTTCATTTATCACTTCGCCGAGCTGGACTCTCGTGACAGTGTAGTCCTCCATGTTTACATCTCCTTCCTCTTGCGAGGGTAGACCAATTTCTACAAACTTATGACCAGTCTTGTCAACATGAAGCCTTGAATACACTTTTTCCTTTTTCTTCCCCTTGGCTTTTGGAGTGGCTATCTCTTCAAGATCAAGCTCATCTAGGGAGATCATTTGTTTCTTTTTCTTCAATACTTTAGATACCAACCAAGGGGGAAGAGAGGAAGTATACGCTTCTTGACTCATCGTCAACTGTTGTGTCACAGACACTTCTACTGAAATGATTGGGATTGAAACAATTGGGGTAGTATCTATCATGATTGCTCCAATGGACTGCACACCAAGTTGACTCTGCAAAGACTCATTCATGAATCTGTCAAATTTAGCTTCTGAAGTGATTTCAAAATATGGAGATGACAAGCTTGGAATGGATGGGGGAGAGCTTGGCAAGACATCAACATTTTGTACATTTGAAAGTGTAAGAGGAGTGGTTAGGATGGTTGATACTGCAGGGGGAATGGAAATGCCCATTGCATGTATGGTAGATGTGGGAAGAGGTGAATTAGGAAGAGGAGGTGGAGGAGTGGTAGGATTAGGAGGTGTGTGAGGAACATTTTGGTTTTTTTTAGAACCAAACTGATCTCTAGAGGTACCTATGGACTTTTCCTTTTCTAGTAATCAATACTTTTGAAGGGATTGGCCAACAAACGAATAGAAGCGGCAAGACTTCTACTCCTACTCTTTGGGCTTTGTGAAACCCGGGAGGGTGATCCCACAATGTATACTTAGTCACTTCACACAATTATAATCAAACACATTGTCGATAACAAATAATTATCATGAAATTGCTCAAGGTCCTAATACATTAAATGAGTTGGAAGCTTATTTATCAATGTTTTATACTTCGAGCATGAGAAGGTAGGACATTAACACAAAATAATTACAATGGTATCCATCTAAAGATTTTTAAATTAAAATGATTAGCCGATGAATAAACATAGAAACTGAACCACAAGTAATTTGTATGAACCAGTGCCTTTATCTCAAGCACAAAGTCAATATCCAACTATGTGATCAAACAACAACTTAGACAATAGTAGCTACAGTCTTAAGAAACCTTGCATTACAATGTCTCTCTATGACATTCATGATTATTACTGGTTACAAGCATCCTAGTATCTGATTCTTACAAGTTATCAACTTCACCCAAGCACTTAAATATTAATTCTTTGAACTAATAAGCAAGTATGAAATTAAACATCCATTGCAGGACAACAAAGACAAACAAAAGAATCCTTGATTTATTTCATTCATAACTCATAAAACACATACAAGGAGAGACAATAACCGTGAAATAAGTAATACTCTGTATTGTAGTTGCTATAATGTTATCAAAAGTACATATACGATAATAAACTCTAAACTCAAAACACAAGACTCAAGAACATGCTATATACTTCTTCAATTTCATAGTGTTAACCCAATTTTTTCAACTCACTCCTGCTTCTGGCCTTGAATTCTTTCTTATAGAGATGAAAGAGAAAAACAAGCCCCAGGCCAGGAAGCACACATGTCAAAATTTCATTGGACCGCTGCAACAATATTCCATTTTCAGTAAGACTCGAGTCTTTAGGTGGAGAGAACAAACATGAGGCAAAATTAACCTTGAATTTCTATAGAAAACAGGTCCCACCTCAAAAGATATCATTATTTTGTTACAATAGCCTCAAGACATTCCCCATGTGCCCAAAAAATGCCAACCGTGGGAAAACCAGACAACAAAACTTGCGAAGCAAGACAAGGAAATCAAATAAAAGTCAAAATTCTTTAACCCATATTAGCACCACATGCTACTCATCTCAAATTGAGGAGAGAACAATATTTCACCATGTTTTATCAAAAACCTAATCTATACTATATTCAGGCTATGCATTGTTCTTCTCCTATCCATTATTCACCTTGTTGATTATGGATTCATTTTGTGTGTTTCTCCAACCAAGTATTAAATATTCTTCCTCAGTGGGTCATTTTACATTTAGTAAATTTTGCACTCTAGTAATGTACTAAGAATACCTAGCATCAATCAAGATCTTGGCCTCTTTAACAAAGATGTCCATCTTTGTTTCAATCTCCCCCATTATATCAATATTTGAATTGAACAAGATGTAGTCGGTGACAGTCAATTGCATCATAGCTACTCCAAGCATTCCTCCCAAATCTTCCTTCCAGGTGTCAAATGGTAGCAATTCACCTTTTGGACTCAATATCTTAGGCATACATCGTTCCTCCATTTCCTTAAAAATCTTTAGCTTACTCTGGAGCTGTACACCTAACCTCCCATGGAAAGTAGTTATCTCATTAATTGAGTCAATGATTTGTAAGAATTCAGGAATATTTGTTGTGCCTTGGGATCCTCATTCATTTTGGGCATCATCTCTTTCAAAGAATTCACCCTAGTAATCCAATTATTCCATTCATTTTTGAAGGCCTCTTGTACCTACTGATACCTAGTGTTTGCTTCATGAATATTCTTGTAAGTGGCCCAAACATCATTGGCCTTGTGGACCAACTTGGTCACCCTATGCTTTAAGACATCCTCAAAGATTTCATTTGCCACCCTAACAGTATCAAGCTTTTCCTTTCTAACATTTTCTTTTTCAGTATTCAACTAATCACTCAAATCCTTAATTTTCAAGACCAAGGTCTCCTTATCCCGTGTTAACAAATCAATTGAGGAAGAAGATGGCAGAGTTATTGTCTTTTGAGTAGCCTGAATAGTGGATCTCATCTTATTCAACTCATCCAGGGCCTTGTTGTACTCCTTAACCAAAGAATCATATTTCTTCTTAGAAATTTGTGCAGTATCCACACTAAGCATTGCAACATGAGTAGTTAATTCATCTGCTTGGATAGGAGTTATATTTGTAGCCCTTTTGACCACTAAGGAGCCAATAACCTCCTCAATAGGCCTAGCAACTTCATGTTTACCACTATTAGGTGACATAGACCAAATTGCAAGGGTATGCAACTTTGGACTATACCCATACCCAAACACCTTATCCTCAAATTGCTCCTCAGATATTGAAGCCTAAGGATCTCTTCTTACTGCATCATATGCTATGGTAGCAGTGATAGTACATGTTGGTAATAACATGATTCTACTATCTATGACAATTTTTCTGGCCTCAGTGGGAGTAATAGCTGCAATTTTATCCTTGATCTTTTCCTCCTCTACTCTCTTAGCTTCTTCTTAATGAGAAGGGTCAACATTAGCTCGGGCTAATTCAATTCTCTCCTTTATTTCTTTACTCCACTATTGAATCATAAACTCCTAAAATTCTTTGGACTGCACAAATTTATCATCAACAATGAATTCATCACATTCCTTGATTATGGGATCATCATCACTTTCCTTGTCATGTTGCCATTTTACAATCCTGTCAGGGGGAATATCTGAACTACGAGTCTCCTCAATACGAGGAAGAGGGAATTTCTGCTCTATCTCCTCATTTCCTGGCACATGTTCTACCACTTGTTCCTCCTTGACTTCTTGAACATCTTCAAGCTGCTTTGGGACATCCATAGCTTGTTGTTGTCATTGCTATTCTAGGAGAACTTGTGCTTTATCAGCAACTTCTTTCACTTTCACCTTAAACTTACCACACTGATAATCTCTTAACATAGTGAAATCTCTTTCCAAAGGGTTTACAATTTCATTATATGGACTTATGTAAAAGAAAATCCTTTTCATGATTTTTTCTTCAATATTCATGATAGCTGTCCATTCCTTCTTTCTTGTCATGACAACCTCATTACTTGTCAAATTTCTTAATGCATCATCTTTGTATAGGAATTCACGATGAATGACTTCTAAACATTTTTTCCTTCTCTTTCCTGCCAAAAATCCCTCTAGATCAAAATTTCTAATCTCATCAATAGGCATTATGAGATTATTCACCATAATGCCCAACCTTTCATACCCCTTAGGGGCATTAACTTTGAAGTAAGCAAAAGCACATTGAGGATGTACCATAGTACCTTTCCTGGGCTTCCTGAACATCTCATAGTCCATGTTATCAATTTTCCACATGAGTTCCATAAAAGCCAATCTATCTGAGACATAAAGAGGTAGCTAATGAGGTGCCACTTTAGCTCTATAAGCTCTAATCAAAGTATATTCATAATGAAGAAACCAATCTGCCCAATTATGTTTTTCTTTGGAGTTTAGTTCATCTTTTGGGCACATGAGGCTTCTGATTTCTAGAGAAAACCTATGAATAGGTGCTACACCTAATGATTCCAAGATACCATATCTTACAACATTAGCAAACAAGATATAATTTGAATTGGAACAGTCCTAATCCCAAATGTATGTCCACATTTGTACTGGTAAAACATTATTTTCACTGTCCCTCAATCTCAAATCTAATTTCCTATTCCACTCATAGTCACCTTCCCATAAGAGCATATGCATTAGTAGAGAGTAATGAGGGAAATGTAAAGGGAGCACTCCCTTTATCAAATTGAGGAAATCCTCATTCATCCGATCAACAACAAAGTTGGCATAATAAAAACTAGTGTTCCGATTATGCCCCTGTATATCCGTCACCATCACTAACAAATCAGGGGCTATCCTTACCTCAAAATATTGAGCCAACACTTGGTTCAAGCAGTAATAAGTGCTCTTGAAATAATCCAGAAACTCATCACACTCAAAAGGCTCAATATCTTTAGGAGTGAATTTCTCCTTACTCTTTCTATGCTGAACCAGATGTTTCTCTCTATATGCAAATTTGTTTTTCTCATATTCAACATCTAACTCAGCACACCTAAACTTCACAGTGTAATTAGGATTTAACCCAAATACATCTATCATCTTGTCCTTCCTTACTTCCAAGATCACATCACCATTTTCACTCCTAATTTTTCTATCATTAGGATTATAGTGTCTATCTAGTTCCATGATCAGGTCCACTTCCACAAACACATTTGGGACCACCAAATTCCCAAGGTTCATCCCCCATAAATAACATGAAGGCTTACTAGAGTGTCGCTTGTTAAAAGAATACTTGAAAAGCTACCACCCACTTTGAGGCTGGGGTTTTTCACCAATCTCACCAGCACTATCAATTAACCTAGTGGTCACAACGACTTGACTTGTAGGTCATTTTCCAATTCGTGACCCTCCTTCCTTCACATTTCTAGAGGCATCTTGCATAAACCTTTTTTTTTCCTTCCTTGCATTTCTGGACCTAGTAGACGTTGCAGGAGTACTTGGTGAAGGGTTGGATACTGCCGGTGGTGTGGACTTAACTTCAACTGGAGCATCCTGAGTCCTAAGTTGTTTCACTCTTTTTTGCTTTGGTTTTCTCTTTGGCCTAACACTAGATTCACTGGGCTCCGGATCACTCATGTTTACAATGTAGGAGAACTAGGTTTTTTAACATATTATAGTCGAAAAGAAAAACCCTTTGCAAATATGAGAAAACAAGGCACTACTTATTGAACGAAAAAAATATCCCCAATACCTAGCACTTATCATCGAATTGAAGTTATCAATGCTGGACAAGCAAATAATTCTCCCAATTTTCTAAGGTTTTTTCACCTCAACACTTTAGCTAGAAGGAGATATCAGTTTTGCTTACCCAGGTGAACACTATGCCACACTTGCTATTTGCAATTTCTTGGAGTGTTCCTGCATAATTTCCTCTACTTTTGGTATCCTTTCTGCTTGTGAGCGAATCCTAGTGCATGACCAACTAGGTATCTACCTTCTTTTACGACCAATAAACAAACATGCCACCATTACTGTTTGATGGTAAGTTCATGTGAGTGAATTGACAATTAGTCGTTCACGTTTAAACCCTGACCGTTTATCACTCTGTTTTAAAACATGATCAATGAATATCAATTCGCCTTGCTACTTTCTTTCTTTCTTTATACAATGCCCTTAGGGTTCTGCCACGTTGCTTCTTTATGCACAATTGTCACTTATCGCTAATGTGTATTGTCCTCCATCGGCTTCATCAGCGATGCAAGCATGCTTGTGATGAAATCTCAGCCCTTGGATCTGTGGCCCATCCTTGATCACGTTCATTCTTCCATCGTGCATCGTCAATCAAAACTATGCACCTTGGATCCTATTAGTGACGGGAGAAATTGTGAGGAGATTAGATTAAGACATGTACACCTGCATGAAAATCAACAATACAAAAGACATCGAACATAAGATCTTATCATTTTAGCAAGAGAAACCTTAAATATATAACTCCATCTCTCGTCGCCATTTTGAAAATTAAGTTTTGGAAAGAATCCATGATGAGTGATAGAATACAAAAATATTAGGCCATTGCTCATCGCTAATTCTCCTCATACAGTTTGCAAGAAATCAATGATGAGAGATCTTCATAGCGACAATGTATATCATGTATCGTTAATATAGAACTTAGCACTTAAAACATATATGCGATATGCGATATAAGGGAATCTCATTGCATCGCTCATCGCTAATTGAAATTTTTCATTTCATGACCATTCGCGATGAGCAATAAGATCATGAGATCATCAGGACATCGCTTATCGCTATTACAATATTCAAGGCTCAAAATCTATTGGCGATAAGCAATTCCTCAACAGTACAAGGATCATCGCTCATCACTTATTTATTTTAAAGGCTCCAACAACTATTCATGATGAGCAATGGCAAAGAAATGCCGCTCATCACTTGTCGCCAATTTGGAACATACACTTCTGATGAAAACAACAATGAGCGAAAAAGTAAGATGGTCGACGAGACTTAAGTGGAAACCTTTAGGCACGTGCTCATAAGTTGTTTTAATGGAGGGGACCTTCTAGGATGATACATTTGAAAAAGGGCTCAAAGACTCCTAAGTCACAAAATGTAAAGGAAACAAAGGCCAAAAGGGGCCCTCTACTTTACCTTATAAAATTTAAGAAACTCGGACCTAGGCTCAAGGGACCGGTGACCTAATGACAATGAATGACATAAGATGTTTTAAAATGACCGGCAACGGGCAATAGGAAGTCAATGGTGAAATAGAACCTTACAAATGCTCATGACCAATAGAACCATAAACCCTCAACTATCAGCCCTCTACCTAGATGGGACAAAGTTTTTAAGATAGAAAAAAATAAATTTGGCGGGTTCCATCAAAACATTTTAAGTAACAGGTGATGACGTTTGGGGAAGGTCTTCAACAAAATTCTCATGTGGAGATAGAGTTTGTTCTTCATCATGCCTGAGTTCCTCCTTATCACCTTCTTGTTCACCTTCATCTTCTTTAGACTCTTGCTCTTCTGCAGAATCTTCTTCTTCAACAGATTCTTCTTCCTCAGAATCTTCTTTTGAAGTCGATTCCTCACTTTCATTTCCTTCTTCCTCAAAATCTTGTTCTTCAAAAGCCGACCCTTTTCCTTTTTCCTGAGATGGTTTAGATTTTGTAGCCTCTTCTTCTTCTATTGCCGATGTATCCTTTTTTCCAACAATGAACTTGATTCTAGGGCCTCTTCGGGAAGAAGAGGGAGTAGCCGCATGCTTTTCTTTTGTGTGAAGTTCCTGTTGTTGGATGGATTCTGCTCCAGGTACTTCTCCTTCTGACTCTGTCCATCTGGAAACCATGTTTGTGCAACCATTCTGCTAGATTCAGAAGCTGACCCTTTTCCTTTTGCTTGAGATGGTTCAAATTCTGTGGCCTCTTCTTCTTCTATTGCCTGTGTATCCTTTTTTCCAACAGTGAACTTGATTCTAGGGCCTCTTTAGGAAGAAGAGGGAGTAGTCGCATACTTGTCTTTTGTGCGGAGTTCTTGTTGTTGGGTGGCTTCTGCTCCAGTTACTTCTCCTTCTGACTCTTTCCTAAAGGCTTTCATTTGGAAACCATGTACCATTTTGTTGTGGTAGACAATATGGGGGCATGCCTTTCCCTGATGAAGACACTTTCCTTTTTAGACCATTGTACTGCAGGCAAGGGTCTCCTAGAAACTTCATTTTAATCATAGGAAACATTCATGATGTTTCCAGGATCTATAAAATCCTCTGGTATGTCAGCCACACCAAGATCTCTGATCTACTCTACGATTAGCCTGCAGTAATCCATTTTGTGGATGTCTTCTTCATCCCTGCATTCCACCCATATGTCTTCGAAGCAGTACTTGTGTTAGTGAGATTTCTTCAATTTCCTATTCACATCCTGGTAATCAAAGTCAAATCTATGTTTGTATGTCCTTATTGTCATGATCTTTATTTTTGCAACAACTAACTTTTCCTTTTACACATTTTGAATGTTATATCTACTAGTCGTTAGTGGAAATTTGAAACCCGATTTGTGAATCCTCATGTGTTCCTTGTGAACTGAAATTAGTTGTCTACATAGCTCCACGAGTATCCACATATCTGAGGGATATCTGGGCAACATGTAAGGACACCTAGTATAGCAACCTACCCTCATGTAGGTGAAAGTTGGAAATTGCAATAATATACACCCGACCTTACTCACCACTTTGTAGGCCTTGTCTGACACTCTCTCTTTTCAAGAGTTGGATAAAAAATGTACAACAGAGGTGCAAATAAGGAATTTGTGACCCTTTTGAAACGATGAAGACTTTCCTTCAGTTCCAACTGATAAAAGTACTTATACACGGGTACAAAATGTCGGTTCCCCTTTGTAGATAGCCCAAGAAATTGCCTCATCATGGAAGCAACATACACCAAATAAGAAGTCATGTAGAACTTTAGAGTGGTGACACATTTATTAACTGCTCATGAATTTCATCACTGATTTGAGTCCCCCAATCAATGTGAGCTTTCTTTCTCCGTATGATCCGAATATATTCATACATCCAGTCCTGAAAATTAGATGATTCTGGCAAGCCTTTCACCCTGCTTAGGAGGGTAATCATATCCCTGACATCCTCTTTGAAGTCACTTCGAGGAAGCCCCTTCAACCATCTTGAAATAGTGGGCCTAGGTGTTTTCAACGACTGGCAATTAATCAAAATTTTAGCCTTATTGGGATTTGAATCATATACCTCCTGTTCCTGTTGAATTGAAATCTTTGTGTATTGTTCCATGTGTGGAAATTTGAATACAATGTCAAAGAATTCAGGGTCTAGTCTCATCATCACTTATCCTGAGGAATCTATTACACTTCTGCTATCCTTGATGTAGTGGGATGCGACCTGGAGAACAAACTCTGTATTGTGAGCAAAATTTGGGAATGTGGACATCAGATGCAGATTACTATGGACAATGGCTTTCAAGCTATCTTCCAAGGGATATTTCTCAGTTCTTTTCACAAAGTCTTCAAGGTCCTGATGACCAACCTTGGTGTCCTCTATTTCGTCCACCTTCGAGATCACCACTGTAGGTGGAAAGACACCTTGGTATTTATATTTCATTTTTCCCTCTTTCTTAGAAGACGATGGAGGCATCTTTGTTGTCATCTAGAAGAACCCGAATCAAAGGGTATAACCTTTGGGATCACTTGATGAGATTTGGAGAGGAACTGCAAGAGTAGTGAATCAATAGATGTTAGGAGAAACTACAACATTGGGAAGCGTGAGATGAGTAAGCAACTTAGAGTGAGTGGAAATGAGAAATTTGGCATAGAAAATGGAGCATGGGCGAAGAAACAAGGTTCAGAGTGAAAGCAGAGCATTTTCAGAGCCTAAGAAGGAAAAAATTCCTTTTGTGTAGGAGTGTTGAAAATCAACACTCCTACATCTTGAGATGTTGATTTACGTGTAGGGGCACTGATTTTCAACACTCCTACATGTTGGTTGTATGTAATGTGTAAGAAGTGTCAAGGCACTGAAAATCAGCGCCTTGACATTTTGGGGAAGTTTGTATTTTATGCTCGAGTGCTGATTTTCAGTACTCGAGCATGTCTTCATGATTTGGAAAATTGTGGAGTGCATGGGCGGGCTAAAATAGCGCTTTTACATCTTGAATTTATGAAACTCCATGTAGGAGTGGTGATTTTCACCACTCCTACATGTGGAGTTGTGAAAATTACTAGATGAAATGGCAATTAATTTTATCGCTTGAACATTGATAGGCATGGAAGACTTGGTGTTCGAGACGTGAAAATCACCACTCAAACACTTAGAGTGCGACCTCTCAAGAACAATGAAGTTTAACCGATTTCAAATATACACACTTAAAACTTCACCGCTCGGTGAATATGCACTCAGTGAGACATTTGAAGATCAAATAGAAACACAAGAAAGGGAAAAGTAAAAGCACGAAGAGAAATACCCAAGACACATTTACAAAAATGAAAACAAACCCTAACAAAAATGCAAAGAGTAGGTTGAGGATGGAAATAAAGAAATGAAACCTTGGAACCACAAACCCTAGAAAAAATGCAAATGAAGTATGGTCGATCTAAAATTTATAAAGACTTGAAAGCGAAAAGCAAGAAAACTCGATGAAGAGGAAGAAGAAATGACTCACCTGTTAAAAATGCGAAGCCCTAGTTTGAGTGGCAAAAAATATCTTCAAGCACGGGTTTACTTTTGGCTTGGAGGACGTCCAATACGCATAGGAGAAGGTGAATGAAGATGTTTACCCAAAAATCATTTTTAAGTTGCTTTAAAAGAGACAATAAATGAAACTTAAGTTGCATTAAATATGGTGGGCAAAGTGGCAAAAAATATGCATGAGCGGTGAAAATCACCGCTCGTTTATGTATTTGACAAGTTGGACAAATGTGCACAAGCGCTAAATTTTAGTGCTTTAACAATTCAAGGTTGAGGACAAAGTGTAGGAGCATTGATTTTCAATGCTCCAACACTTGGAGTGAAAAGTTAACTAAGGAACATGCAGGAGCATTGATTTTCAGCGCTCTGACATGTTTGAAAATTTTTCTAACTCTCAAGGGTTGATAGTTCACAAAGATGCTCATTTCGAAGCTCTTCGAAAGATGGACAGGGGGAACACTCAAACAGACTGTTTGAGATTTTGGACCGTGCATCGAGGTGAATTGAAAATTTCCTCATTTTGTGTGCTTGAACATCATGAAACTACAAAACAAACAAGTTTTGCAGGGGGTTATCCATGAATTGAGCGCTGCTAGATTCCATGATAACACACATTTCATGAGTAGTGGTTCATTGTAATGCCCCTCCCATTTGTATGTTGGTAGTTTGAGATCAGTGTTTTAGCTTCATTGTTTCCTCGTGATTGTTGTGGTGATTATTTTTTGGCTCTAAATAGTCTGTATGAACCACCACATGCTCAAGATGAGGTTCCTCAACATGTAAGTTGTTGGCATTTTGTATGTTTACATACTTGGTTTATTACATTATGCTTCAATTCAATGATGTGCATTATATAAGTTGTGATTAAATGCAATCATGATTATTGATGTTAAAAAACAAAGATTTATATGACAAATTATAGATGTTATTTTATCTTATGTTATTGGACCTCGTTGGGATGATTATGTTGTGCTTTGGCTATATATACATTGAGCAAGTACCCTTAACGTGCATTGAATGGTTACAAGTACATGGTTATTTCTCCACTTGGCCATACAAGTCTAAGTTATTCCCCAATGGTGGTTAATTTAGAGATGTCACATTAGGCCTCCCTATCCATTTCCTAATCGTACTTGAATCAATTATGGTATGTGTCATGTTTGACCCTATGTGAACCCAAATCTGATTCAGAGGTGATTTTGGATTTTTTCTGTGTTGTGAATAACCAACAAATATCTAGTTTAATTAATGGTTCAAATTATGTATTTTTCTATAAATGAAATATTAAGAATTTAAATGATTTTTATATTTATCATTAAAATATTCTTCGTGTTTCGAGAAAAAAGGGAAAATAGAATGAGTAGAAATGAAATAAGTTATTGTTTAATTATATTGTGAAAATTTAGTGGGTTAGGAATTGAAGGTTATGCTTGATTTAGTTATCCTGTTTAAATTTTTATTTTCGTAAATAAATTGAATAAAGGAATATATGGATTTAAATCATGAATTTAATTATTGATTGTTAATTAGGAATGGATATAAATGGCTATTTGGATTCTGGGGAAAATTGAGGGAAATGTAATTTAAATAAATGGAAAATAAAATTATATTATTTTTTATTTGAAAATAGAAATAGGTTAAAAGGAAAAAGGGCTTTAGCATTTGGATTCATTCTTTGTTTTAGGAAAAATTGGGCTCTCAAAACCTCTTCTTGTCCAATTTTGAAATGGGATTGGAATGCATTGGTGAATGAATTTGGATGAGATTCAAAGCAGCAAGATAAGAATGGGAAGGGGATTAATTGTGTGAGTGGATTCTTCATCTCTCCTCATGTTTTTCGAATGGTGTGTGATTTGATTTTACAAACTAAAAAGAGGTAAATGTTGATTTCTCCCTCCTTGTCCATTATTTTTACTATTTGATGCAATGAGTATCATTAGGAGAACATAAGATCTCCCCAATGCATTCTAAATTTCCAATTTAGAGTAGGATTTATTTATTTTTGTAAAATTAAAAAGAAAAAAGCCCAAATAGAGGCATGGTTATGGATTTTTTTTCTAAAATCATGAAAATGTGAATTTTACCTTAAAAGTGTGTTGTTGGGCATATTTAGAGCCAAAGGGTATTTTTAAAATTTTAAAATTTGAAATTTAAAATTTTGAAATTTTCTTCAATGGCGGACTTGGGGTTTTTTATGGTTTTTCCTTGTATATTTTTTAGAAAATTTGAATTTTTTATTGGTTTTGGAGGAATTTTAATGTTAAATAAAAATTCTCCTTTGTGAATTATGGAAGTAATGCTTGTGAAACTTGTTATAATTTTTTTGATGAAAATGAATTTTGTACATTGTTTTCCATGCCACATTCATTAGAGAATGTGATGAGCTTAGGGCTTAGGTAGTAGAGAGAGTTATGGGAATGGATCTCAATGTGAACCCAAACTAAAGTGGCATGTAGGCAATCATGATGTGGGGAGGCTAGATTAATAAGTGAAAACTAATGAAGCATGGGTAATTAATTAACCAAGATAATGGATATCCCTCTCAAGCCTTGAATGCTCGTATGGGCTAAGGATGATGGAGGAAGACAAGTCGCTCAAGGAACATAAGTCTTGTAAGATCAAGTACCTTTGACTATATGAGAGGATACTTGATTTCATGTTGAGCCCCACATGATTTCTGGTAATAACATTCCCTCTTTTTATCTCTAATATCTAACCCTAGTGTAGTTCAGTAGTACCTAAAGGATGGCGTGTTCCCTTCAATGTGCATGTATTGTTTTACCCTTGGTGAGTTATCCTAAGGATGGTATTTGTATGGAATAGGTGAGTTGGCCCAATACGGATTGTGATATGATATTGGGGAGTTTTCCCAAGGGTGATCTTTGTATGACATTAGTGAGTTGGCCCAAAGTAGATTGTGATATGATATTGGTGAGTTTTCCCAAGGATGATATTTGTATGACATTGGTGAGTTGGCTCAATGCTGATTGTGATATGATATTGGTGAGTTTCCCAATGTGGTTTATGTTATACCATTTGTGATTGTACCAAGTGATTATGTGTATTTGATCCATCTTGAGTGTTTGGTTAAGTGTTTTGATATGCTGTATATGTTGATTCTATACTTCATGTATGACGTGTAAGGCCTCTCCCCATGTGTTTGGTGTGAGTGTTGTGATTGTGTCTTGTGTGACCATCCCATAACATGGTAGGAGTGGATCCTTTCAATTCTACGAGGGTGGGTAGTGTGGTAACCACCATCGGGGATCAGAAGTTCAAGGACCAAGCTTGATTTTAATACCATGTTGTAATAAGTTCACTTTATGCTATTAAGTAATTCATTCAAATGTAAAATATATATGTAAAGGATGTTTGAGTCCTATTGATATAATTTATATCATTTGATAATGGAAGTGTATTGGTTTAATTACGTGTCTCGGTGTTGGTATGGATCATGATTGCTTGATTTTCTTCCTAATTATACTATGAATACATGATAAAATGAACTTAGGAACATTTATGTTGGTTTTTAAAATGAATTTAGATGCTTTCTTTCATCGTTAGGCGACCTAGTACTATACCTAGGCAACCCTATTTCACCGAGAAATAAATTGGAGTGCTAAAAATCTATCCAATTCTACTTGGGAAGATTGGCTTCCAATCAGGTGGCTTGGTAGCATAGTGGGGGGGGCTAGTTCATAGGGTAAAATGTTCAAAATTCTTTCTAACACTATTGGGTTGGCTTGGTCTCATGGTTGGTTGGTCTTGTTCCCCATACAAAAATAGAATATTAACCTTCTTAACCATGGTTAGAGATTGGTTTTCTAAGACTAATGCCACTAAAAATTGGTTTTTATGCCTTGTAGTTTTCCCATTCTGGTCATTTTAGTCGTCAGAACCCTTCAAAAACCTAATCAAGTTTCCCTATTTCAGGGTTTGATCTTTCTTCATTGTTTTGAGGCCTCATGTGGGAAAACCATGTAAAGAAAGTTTTTCCTCATGGTCCTAGGGATCTAGTGGTGTTGTTTGCATGTCCCTTTGGGTTGTCGTTCAGAACTTGTGGCTTCTCTTACCTCATTTTACATGCCTTCTTCTAAAGTTGCTCAATTTCAAACCTAGGGTTAGGGAGATTGTTCACCTGGTCTTGTGAAGTCATGAGAAGGTTGTAATCCTTTGTGGTTGGCCTTATTGGCATCCTACACAATCCTCATAGGTCATGGGATGTTGTGATGATATGTCTTGGGAAGTGTGAGGTTGTTGGTAAGTGACTTGTTGTCATTCATGTTTATGGTGAGTTGTGCCTCTTGTGAAGGTTTTCCTCTATTTTTAGAGTTGTTTATCATGTTTGGATGTGGATTGGAGGTTGATGATTCCCTCATCCTATCCTGGTGTGGTGTTGCGAGAGAACATGATCATGGTTTAGTAACTGATTGTCATGTAGGTGGTATCCTCTCTCTCTGTATGTTCACTGTGGTGGATTTATCCCACGAGTGGTTAGTCTTTTGATGTTACCACATTGCAAATGTAATGGTGAAGTCCCTTATTTTCTTTGGCATTGTGTCACTGTGACAATTGTGTGCATGTTTTCGTGCAAGTGCAACTTGTCATTATTGCATTATTGGTGTTGTTGTCCTTATTTTGAAAAAAATTATTATATCAAGTTTGTTTTGAGCATGTCAGCTTGAGACATTACATTAGGTATCAAAGCCCATGTTGCAACACTAGGATATCTGGTTCATGTTCTTTTCCATGTGGTTTTTGGTGCTTGGTGCCTGATCACTCAAGTGCTTGATTTGGTGAGTCAGTGTTTGGCTTCTTGCATGGGTGTCTTGGGTGGCATATCTAAGGGTTTAGTGTGAACTAATTGTGTAGTTTGTTGGAGGAGGAAGAGTGCCTCCTAGGCCCTAAAACATTTGGAAAGTATGGGAAGATACCCTTGGTTAAGAGTCTATCAAGGGAGGAATGATCAGACTCTAGTGTGTTGCCTATTGTGTGAGAGCTTTGGTTGGGTCTTTGCATGTGTCAGTGTGTTGTTGGAAGAAAGTGTTGTTGCAATTCTACCTAGCATGATATGTTTGATAAATGATTGCTTGTGAGGATTGGTTAAACCCTTGAGTTGTTAGGAAGTGCAGTCATGGGGCAGGTCCAAAAAGTTAGGGGGCCAAAGAGTGGCCAACTTTTTAATTTTTTTTTGAAAAGCCATAACATATAACGTGCTTGCATTATGGATTGGTGTGACTGAGCCTATAATGCACTCGTATTATAACGTGAGCGCGATATGAATCTTTATAAGAAAAAAAGAGCAAATCCAAATAATTTTAGATTGTCATATTTCTTCATCCACGGCATGCAAACCCTTCCAAGGTGCACTCGCATTGTGGATACCTTAAATTTGTCAATTTTCTTCACCAAATTGCTGCTATCTCTTTGCCAAAATTCTGCCACATCAACAGGCAGCTCAAAGGAGTAAGCTTTCATTATTTTTTTTGTGAATTTTTTGTTAAATAGGTAGATTTAATATGCTTTTGATGTTAATTTCTTTAATTATCAGGAGTTGAAAATCCACCTGATTCTCCTCCTCAAAATCTTTCTCCTCCTCATGAACAAGCACACAAACAAAATCCCCATGAACAACCACAACAACAAACTCCAACAATTCCTCAACATCCTCCTAAAACTCAACAAAATTCAATGGGGGAAATTCAAAACAACAAAAAAAAAATTGAGTTAATTGAGAGGTTGAATGATCTTGTAAGTTCAACCTTAGAAAGAACCACACTTGCAAATTCACTTCAAGCTATGTTAACACATGTAGATGAAATTAAAAACCAATTAAAGTGGTTGGGCGGATAAGAGGTAGGAGTCCAGAGATTTTTATGTAGAGAAAATATGATACAAACAAGTAAAAAATGAAAAAAATACAAAATATGACTTGTGTTCACTATTCACTAACTTGCGTGCAAATAAAACTCTTGACCTTACAAGCAAGAGGTTTCTTATCCATTGGTGCAACCACCAAGGGATAGAGTACATTTTTTAGAAGAGGTGGTGAATAGTTTTTTACCATCCTCCATGCAACAATAATGAGGTCCCCCAATATTTCTTGAGGAAACTCTACTACGAGTTCGTCCTCAACAAAATCCCTAACTATTTTGATATGCGGGACTTTCAGGGGAGAGGTGGTGGGTCGACAAAGGATAGATTAGTTGCACGTCTCAATCCTCAACGCCAAGTGAGACGAGCACTCGCTAGACTGACTTATGAGCATGTTGCTATCGCTTCCGTCGTGAAGGAGAGTGTTGAGGTGGACACTCTATAGTCTATTAGTTCTCTGACCCAGAGTATCATCCAACTTGCAAGTCCTATGGTACACCATTAGCTAGGGGAGAGTTCGAGGGGTAGGGTTCCATCCCATTCTTGTCAGGTTTATAGGTTGGCCTATACATATGACCCCATAGATAGTCAAGAGGCCAGTTCGCAAGATATGTCTATAGTTGCCCAGTTGGTGATGGCAGATCTCATCTTGAATGAGGCTTTTGACCTTGATGCTCAGGTAAATGTTAGCATGTTCATTGAATTTAATTTATTAAATTTCATTTTTGAAATGCAATATTAGCAAATTTAGTTTAATGATTGTAACAAAATTTTAGGGTCATACTGTTGATACTATTTTCATCAGCCCTCCACCTATTTTTTACTCTATGCATCTACTACCGACGTATGTTGTAATGTCCCCTTTCTAGTGAAACACTTAAACCTGAATCTTGCACTCAAAGTGTTTCTCAAAGAGACATTAGAAGCGTTAGAGATCAATAAATTGCAGTGATAATATCTAATAAGATCAAAGACAATATAAATATTTCATTCTTGTCAAAGGATTATTCACTCACTATGAATGATTCTTCTATAATATATTTCATAAGTACATTAGGGTAGATATTAAATGACTTTCAAGATCCTATAGATGAAATTCTATTATACCATTCATCGTTATAGCGAATGAATAGAGTCAATATTACTTATAAGGCTCAATAATCGCTACAAGCATCATTATTGGATAGTCGTATATATATATATATATATATATATATATATATATATATATATAATCTTGTATTTATTGTATGTGTCCACCACCTGTGAGATATTTATGAGTCTCAATATATATATATATATATATATATATATATATATATACTTATCAATTACCAAAATATATTTATCAACATATGAATCATATATATAAAAAAAATATTATATTTGATATAATTATATTTATTATATATTAAATATATATATCAAACATCAACCATTACTAAACTCTTAATTCATTCATTTTCTACTAATTATTTACTCTTTGATTGGTTTCCAACATAAATTGTAATCATTTATTTTATAACAAAAATTAATTACCTTGAAAATTTATAAAATGCTTACCATACTAACTGCTGATTGGTCTGCAGATATTTCTTCTTCTTTACCTTGGTCAATCTGCTGGTCAATCTGCAGACCACCTTTTCTTTTTTTCTATTTCTCCCAATGATGTAGGAGACCCTTTGTCCACTAGTGATCATAAGTTTTATTCTTCTCTTTATTCATAATATGACCACTCCATGGGTCATGACCTTTTAGACTTAACCATTGTTGTTAAGAATAATTATATATCTACTCTAATCGTTGCCACCTCAGCCAATTTGTATTTATTTATAATATGTTTTTGGCATGATATGTCTTTATTTGTAATTGTCTCCTCTTAACTATTAGTTAGATGCTTCATAAAATAAATGCTATTTGTTATTGGGTAATCTTCAATGCCATCAACCATTTCGTGAGTATGGTTTCCGTGTATTGTACACAGTGCACATATAAAGGTTCTAGTATGTTGCACTTGAAATACTCACGTCTCCAGTTTATTTTGTATATTATATTTTATGTTATATGTTTCTTATTATTATTTTTCATAATGGGATTTTGAGATTATATCTATTATTTTATTTTTTGATGTTTATTTATTTGTATTTTAAGATTTCGTATTTTAATCATTAAAGTCGATATATATATTATTATGTTATTTCAATGTGTTATAATCTTTATATTGATATGTTATGTATTTCATGTTTGATATATTATAATGATTATAATATTTGGTATTTATATTTGGTAATCACAATATTATATTTAATATTCATAATTATAATATTATGATATTAATTGTTATGATAATTACATTATAATTATAGTATTATTTCAGATAACTATAATTATACTAATATTTAGATTGTGATTACTTATATTTATGTTTTGATATTTATTGGCTTTTGTTATTCGTATTTAATGTTTCATATTTGCAATTTCGGGGGACATGACATATGTAACTAGTAAACAATTATAAATATTACATGTGAATAACATTGTTATATGAATGGTATTCTAATATTTGATTTTAGATGTTGAATAGGTTAATATTGTAGGTTTCACAACAACACCTCCTAGTGGCAATGGAGTTCAAACCTTCACTCAGGTAATAGAATAAATAGTGTAACTAATGAATTGTACTTAATAGATTTGTGTAGTTTATATTCATATTGTTGATTACATTGCATTGCACATATTTCAAACTCAAAGCATTACTTCACATTTCTAACTAATAACTAGATGTTGATAGATGACAAAATTTCAATTACAATATAGTTTTTTAGAATGTCAACATAAGCAGTGATGCAATTACTTTACATAGCATAACTAATAACTAGGAGCAGCTGCCAATTGCATTTGCTTGTCATGGCATTCCATGAGACCACATTTTATTGAGGCATTTTTTCAAATAGTTCACCACCTTATCTATGCTATGGATGCTTGGAAAAAATCTATCAAAGCATAATAGTAAGCAATAGCATAGACAAGGAAATGAGTTGTTTGAAAAATGCCTCAAAGAAATGTGGTCTCATGGTGATGTCCATCACCATGAGACCCAATTTATTTGAGGCATTTTTCAAACAACTGACTGCCTTGTGTATACTACCACATTTTCCATACATGTTTACCAAAGCATTTTATCAAATAGTTCACTTCCTTGCTACTATGGCTAAAAACCTAAAACAAGTGCTTTCCAACAAACTATGGATGTTTGGAAAAAATCTATCAAAGCATAATAGTAAGCAATAGCATAGACAAGACAATGAGTTGTTTGAAAATATGCCTCAAATAAATGTGGTCTCATGGTGATGGAATGCCATTCCATCACCATGAGACCATATTTCTTTGAGATTTTTTTTCAAACAACTCACTGCCTTAAGAATAGAAACCAAGCCTTTAGCCAAAATTCCCCTCCAAATCCTTTTCAAAGTCCTCATCCTCATCCTCAATTTACCAATCCATGGAAGCTTCCACCTGTTATTCCACTTTTATATCCCGCATCCTTAAAATCCACACCACCCCACTATTACCAAGCAAAGTAATCCCATGTATCTCATAATAACTTCCTCCAAGGGCTATTTGCAAAGGTGGTTGTTTTCCTATGCAAAAAAAAGGTAGTGTAATCTTCCCATATCATGCATCCACCTTCATCACCCCCACATCAAGATAAACCATAATACCCTAAATATTAAATGAATCCCCTATCAATCCATCTATCCAAGTTGAGGAGTTTATAAAACCTTCCTCCCTCATGACACCATCCATATCAAATGAACTATGTCCATCTCCTAATCCAAAGCAAGCTAACATAGATTTTCCTCCATATAAAGATCAAGTAAACCTTCTCCTCCATCATATGATTCCCTTCCATCTCATGATCCCATTTCCAATCAAGAACATATCCCTCCCATCTCATCTAATGATATCTTTCCATCTCAAGATCAGGATATCCCTTCATCCCCCCTCTCACAATCCCCTCCCCCCCACTTCATCTAATGACATCCTTTCGTGTCCAGATCAATGTACCTCTTCCACTCCATTGTATGATCGCTCTCAAAATGTGGTCTCAAAGTACACCTTCCAACCCATCTAATGATCCTCTTCCCCTCATGATCAAAACACCCATCCCTCTTCATCTCATGATCTCCCTCCATCTCATAACCAAGACCACATTATACCATTCGCACCATCCTAGCATAATAGGATAGAGAAAGCAATGAAATGTTTGAAAAAAAAATGCCTCAAAGAAATGTGGTCTCATGGTGATGGAATGCCATGACAAACAATTTTTTCATGGCATTCCATCACCCTGAGACCACATTTCTTTGAGGTATTTTTTCAAATAGTTCACTGCCTTCTCTATGTTACCATATTTTTTGTACATGTCTACCAAAGAATTTTATGAAACAATTCACTACATCGCTGCTATGGATAAAAGCCTAACATAGGTGTTTTTGAAGGAGCTATGGATAGGGAAAATAGTAAGCATAATAGGAAGAAATATATAGTTCAATAAGTACTCAAAATTTTGTTGATTATCTCATACCTTATAAGCCATGACCTGCATCACTATTCTGCTTTTCGTGATTGAATATTTGTTGTTTTTGTTTTCAAATGATGGAAGTGGAATCACCTCTAGATGTTGATAGGGTAATGGAGCAAGGTCTATCTTCTAGAATAGATAGCTCGATGCCTCTCACAGGAGTATGAGGCAGATTAATAAATTTCAAATTACATTCATTGTTATAGCTGTTAGTTAGTGAAACATCAAATGATTATTGATTCATAGTTTAATTTCTATTTGGATAGTTTTTATAGGACTTGGGAGCACCACAACATGATCATGAAAATCTTTTGTGTGAGAAGAGAGATCGTCCATTGGCGATAAGTGATTATTTTGTTAAATATATCATTTTTTATAATGTAATTTCTATATATTAATGTATTTACTTGTTATTATAATAGATAAGGCTTGATGCAGAACTAAACCCTAGGAGGAGCAACCCTCAAGTTTAGGGTAAATGAGTGTCATATGCATCGCCATCCACCCAACCACCAAAGGCCACCCATTTGTTTCATTCACCTGGAGGGCAATGAATTTTGATTGGGGTCCTTTGTTGCATGCCTATATGGCATTTTTGGACATATTTTATATTGCATATACTTGATAGTGTATGCCTATATGGCATTCTTGTAAGCATATATGGTTATTTTGTATATATTTTATACTTATATCGACATATGTTGATGTATGCCTACATGACTATTTGGTTAATGCAAATATTTTTATTCATGGTGTCCATATTTGCATTATAAATCCATGCTTCAATAGATATTTGTAGATGTTTTACTTCAAATATTTAAAATACAAGTATTTCCCATGCACTCTTCTTTGAACTACAATTGTAAATATATAATAAAGTTTGAACATTATTGTCCTGTAAGATTATTGAACATTAAATCAATCATATGAATATACTAATGCTTCATGCTTTATGTGCTTCATGAAGGAAATTCATGTGTATGCTTGATGCTCCATGCTACCATGCTTCATGCTTTATATCATTGAGGAGGACATCTACCATTCCACATGTATGCTTTATGCTACCATTCACTTGTATGATTTATGCTTCATGTATTACACAGATAAAGAAAAAATCATAAAACTATTGACAAAAGAAAATGGAAAGTAACAACTAAGTCTCACAAACAAAAAGTCAAGGCATGCAAGTCTTATTAAAGATCATAAGTGCATTGGAAAGACTGTGAACATTTTATATCGAAGCGCGGTGACCATGCCTAGCGTAGATGTGCCTACCTAGATGTGTTGGCACTAACTTTTTGGCCCCACGAAGAACAAAACAAAAAAGTATCCTACCTTGCAACTTTACACTACATGCAACTAGCCCATTTTCCATCAATTAAAATTTGTCCGCCATAGGCAAACAACTTGGAGTTATCAAAAATTGAGAGAGGTTACTGTAGAGGGGCCCTACGTGATCTCATAGCCTCAGACGAACTGTTTCCAAGTGCCACGGTTTTAGAGTAATCACTCATTGGAGTTTTCTACCCTTTTGCACTTTGGTCTCTTAAGAGACTTTGTCGGTAGAATGTGGCTCAGACCATTTCAACATGTTTGGGTGCGAAAGAGGACCTTTCCTAGCATAATCCCACCCATATGGATGTGTTGGAACAATCATTTTGGTTGTATGATAAGAAGAATGAAAGTTACACCACTTTCTAACTTTACACTACATGTAACTGACCTGTTTTCCATCAATTGAAATCTGTTCACCTAGGAAAATGACTTGGAGCTATCAAAAAATGAGAGAGGTTATTGTAGACAGGTCCTATGTGATCCCGTAGCCTCAGGAATAGTGTTTCCAAGTGCCATAGTTTTTGAGTAATCTCTTATCGAAGTTTGTTTCCCTTTTGCACTTTGGTCTCTTAAGAGACTTCATTGGTAAAATGAGACTCATACCGTTTCAATGTTTTTGGGTACAAAAGAGGACCTTTCCTAGCATAAAACCACCCATACGGACATGTTGGAATAGTTGGTTCAGTCGTATGACGAACAAAACAAAAGTTACACGACTTTCCAACTTTACACTACATGCAATTGACCTATTTTCTATCAACTAAAATCTATTCACCATGGGAAAATGATTTAGAGCTATAAAAAACTGAGAGAGTTTATTATAGAGGGGGATACATGATCCTATAGCCTCAAATAGAGTGTTTCCAAGTGCCACAGTTTTTGAGTAATCTCTTGTTGAAGTTTTTTGCCCTTTTGCACTTTGGTCTCTTAAGAGACTTCATCGGTAGAATGTGGCTCAGACTGTTTCGACCGTGTTTGGGTGTGAAATAGGACCTTTTCTAGCATAAAACCACCCATACAGATGTGTTGGAATAGTTGGTTTGGTCGTGTGATGAACAAAACGAAAGTTACACCACTTTCCAACTTTACACTACATGCAACTGACCCATTTTCCATCAACTGAAATGTATTCACCACAGGAAAACTACTTGGAGATATAAAAAATGAGAGATTTTATTGTAGAGGGACCCTATGTGATCCCATAGCCTCAAAAAAAGTGTTTCCAAGCGCCATGGTTTATGAGTAATCACTCGTCAAAGTTTGCTGCCCTTTTGTACTTTGGTCTCTTAAGAGACTTCGCCAGTAGAATGTGGCTTTGACTGTTTCAGCATGTTTGGGTGTGAAAAAGGACCCTTCCTAGAATAAAGCCACCCATACGAACATGTTGGAATAGTCGGTTTGTTCGTATGATGAATAGAGAAGAATCTACACATGCACCTTCCTCAACTTCTTGAGAGCAGGAAGAATCTCTTCATTGAATACATTATGTATCTTATTCAATTTGGTCTACTTATGTTTTAAGTGTTTTTAGAGAAGACTAACCTCCTTTTCATTGACAATAAAATCTTCTTCTTGTCTTTTAACTCCTTTTCTAAGTGGTTAATTTTAGTCTTCGGTTGTTTTGCTTCAATTTCAACACTTCCAACTATTGCCTTTGCATCTGCAACTATTGTTATCATATTTCTTCTTCCTTATCATCTATTTCCAATTGTATTTTATCCACATAAGTCTTATGTTCAAGAATCTTTGACTTTATTTGTTCATTTTTCAATATGCCTATAAAGATTGGAATGATTGCAGGATATGCCCAAAATGGAAAACGTATGGAAAATGTGGTAGCATAGACAAGGAAATAAGTTGTTTGAAAAAATTCCTCAAAGAAATGTGGTCTCATGGTGATCTCATGGTGACGGAAATCACCATGAGACCATATTTCTTTGAGGCATTTTAAAAAAAAAATCAATACCTTGTCTATGCTTTTTCTTACCATTTTGCTTTGATAGATTTTTCCATGCATCCATAATTTGCTGGAAAGCACCTATTTTAGGCTTTTAGCCATTGTAGCAATGGGACCTTGGAATGGCGTATGAAATCTATCAAAACATAAAAGGGTGGATTTTCATGAGTGTTATGGTTGCAATTTCCTTAGTAGCCACATGCAAAATGTGGATGCATAGACAAGGCACATGAACTATTTGAAAAAATGCCTTAATGATATATGTCCTTGTGGTCAAGGTGGATGCATTGACAAGGTAGCGAGCATTGTAAGAAAATATGCGTGAAAGAGCTCATCATATTGTCATTGCTACCTTGTAGGAAAACTAATAAAAGGACAATATGAGAAAAATATAGTCAAAGTTAGAGTTTAGATTTTTAATGTAAAATAATGCATTTACACATTACTAAATTTAGGACATTAATTAAAAAGGTATAAAATGTAAGAGGAAAGGGCACAAACATTTTTTAAGAGGTCAATCAAACTAATTTTTTAAAGGATGTATTGCTAGTGGTTAATCATTGAGTAAAAATGTCCATTCTCACAAAGGTATGCCAGAATCAATAGGATGAATGATTGAATGGAGTGACGAATAAAAAATAAATTATTGAAAATTGACTACTTAATCAAGTGGAACAACTTCTATTGAGTCAAATAATGAACTCACAACCAATGAATTAATAGAAAATTTTCCTATCTATAAGTGGGGTTAGAAGGAATATTGTTTGAAATATTGAATACAAGGTAGTGAGCTGTTTGAAAAAATTCCTCAAAGAAATGGGGTCTCTTGGTGATGTACATCACCATGAGACCCCATTTCTTTGAGGCATTTTTTCTTACAATGCTCACCACCTTGTCAATTCATCCACATTAACAAGTTAGTGAACTCACTAGCTTGTCAATGTGGTAGCAATGACAAGGTAGTGAGCTGTTTGAAAAAATTCCTCAAAGAAATGGGGTCTCATTGTCATTGCTACCACATTGACAATGCAGGAGCTTGTCAATTGTCACTACTTTGTCTATGATACACATTGAACCAAAACATATAATCTTCCCAATATTCATATGTAACTTCGAACCAAAACATATGTACAAACTTCGAACCAAAACATATGTAAAATTGAAATATAGAAACGAAAGGTCTTACTATCAACTAATCTTGATGTGCATACTCTAAATTTTAATACAAATTAATATGCATACTTACAAATTAATCCAACAAACCATCTAGGTCTGCTCTACTCTTTATTGTGTCAAGTATTGCCTCATGGTCAGACTCACACACCTTCCACAAGGCCTTGTTCAAAAGTCTACCCCCATATTTGATCAAATGAACATTGGATGCCACAGGAAGGTTCGAGTAATGAAGAATCTTCTGATGTGTGTCAAAGTGCTGAAACAACCAAACATTAACACTCTTATGTGGTTACCTTCTAAACCATGTTCTAGTAACAACCATTGAGCCTGTAGGGTATTCGATGTTTTCTCCACCTATAACTGGGGCCTCCAATTTTTTTTGGCCTCACTACAACAACACAAGAGATAATTCATTCCCTCTTCATTGTCTTCATCTACAATAATTGCATAAACATGCTCTACATTGATATGTGTAGCAAATTAGATGAAATTAGTCAACATTACAAATATACTACAAAGTAAGATAACAACAGGAATTTCAAAACTTATACAAGTAGATATATTACCTAGTTGAATTAGACCTGATATGTGGTCAAAGTCAACCAATGATTCCATCTGTGTCAGTTCCAATGCCGTCAGAGGCTGATACGTGTGAAGTGGGCTAAGATAACTTAACCACCATTCGTCAACCCACTCCTTTAACTCGCACTCATTCTAGGCTTGAATTATACATGAAGAACAAAAGCATGTCATCTTTTGCGTATGGATACTCCATGAACCTACATTTGAGCTAAGGAAAGAGTGTAGCTCACTTGATCTTGTCAGTGTACAACAATCCTCATATGGTGCAATGTTAGTATCATCTATCAACCAAAAAAATCTAGGAACCGAAGACTTACCTTCATTACCTAGACTCATCAAAACATTACACCACTCAACAATTATTTTGCATCTATCAACTTTGCATTTTCTTTATACTTTAACTCTTCTTGTGCTAATGCTCTTTTGATACATGCTCCTGCATCATCATGCTCCCCCTTTCGATGTCTTACCTCACAAAAGTTCCACATATGTTGAACACCTGTAATAACATGCACCCTACTTAACCAATACAACATCCATGAGTTCTTGAACTTTGATGCAAATTTATACAACCATATTATATGATCACTATATGCTATGTCCCTCCTAGCCAAATCATTGTATAACAACTGAAAACAACCTTGTATGAACTTTGTATAATGTGTGCGATCATCACTAATGTAAAAGTGGTACTCCCTGAATACCTTCTTGTTATCCTCTATACTATCAGTTGCATGAATGAATCCTATCTGCACAAATATAGAAACATGTGTAGAGTTGTAATATTGTGATTGCACCTCACACTGTGGTTGTAGAGTGTAGTTCTCTACAAAGTTGACCATTGAAATAATGCTACCAACTGGAATGGTGTCCTTACATAACTTGAATTGCAAGTCCAACCATCAAGCTCTATGGGTATGCCTTGCATACTCATACACTATACTATCATGAAATGTTGACATAAACTAATACACTAGAATCTTTTGAATAACCAAATCACACCTTTTTGCTTGATTACCATCTTTTGTATTGTAGGCCATTGTTTTATACTTGTCAAACTCTACTAGTTCCTTTCCAATCGCATGTGTTCTTTCCATATGTTCACATATTGGCATATGTTGCAAGCCAATGCAATGCTGACATGTGCCATCCAAGCATAGTTTCCTGTAGAATATTTGACCTTCCTCTTTTTCACATAATTTTTTTGATAAAAAGTCTCTTGAAGATGTTGGTGGGGCATGTATGCCACAATCCTGCAAAACATTGTTAGTATGCAAATCTAAACATATAGAATGATAAACATCGAAATGGTTAGAAAATTCAATATATAATCATACAACAAGTAGTGCGTGTGTGATTTATTTTGACATAAAAAGGTTTAAGCATTTCAAAATATCTTTGACAAATTTTAATTTGAGGATAATCCTCTAGAAATTTATCATCACGCTAAACAAAGATCCCAAGTAAGCATTGGTGGGTGATGCAATCTACATCAAGATGGCCAGAGGGAATGAAGATATGAAATATGCCATCACACTAATGAGGGAGGGCTTGGAAAAAGACAATATGTAGACATATGCTTTCTTCATAAGCCATGAGGAACATCTTTTTTCACTTGCCTAAAGTGAAAGGTTTTAGGAGATCATTGAGGCCATTCTTCTCATTATTTTCACCCTGGGTTTACGTAACACCAATGCAACCTTTTTTCAAATAATGAATGGGAGTCACCCCTTTGGTGACACTTTGCCTTATATATTATACATGATATATTTAATATATATAATATTTATAATATAATAATAATATATTACTTATAATATTATAATATATTATATCATAATATTATATAATATAATATTATAAATAATATATATTACTATAATATAAATAAAATAATAAGATTAAATATATTATATTAAATATTATATAATATTATAATATTATACATGATATATTATATATGATATTATAACATTATTATTTTTTTGATACGTAAGGATCAATATTTTATTAATATAAGCAAAAGTACTGTAATACAAACGTTTGCTATGCGGGTAAAATATTATAACAAAGCTAAAATGTCATCTGGCCACCAAAATCATTTACATAAACTAGCCACTAAAAAAATACTACCCAGAGCCACCAATAATTTGACCAAAAGATCTACAAAAAAGCCATTAATGACTAAAAAGCTACCCGAACTACTAACATCGTGATAAAAAACCAGGGCCGATCCATACAGACCAAAAAACTATGACCCAGAAGCCAACTTACATTTAAACTTGTTCAATTTTGTAAAGTCTTCAAATTCCGCTTTCCACTCCTCGTCCCCAACCGCCATCAGACCAAAATATTTCTTAAGGGAAATAATAGCCATTGCCACAATCGACCTGTGCCTCATCAAACCCAGCACATGTAAATCCAGAAGAAAGAGGTAAATCTTCACTGTGTCCTCTGAACGAAGCTGAGGTAAGTCGCAGGGCCTTGGACAACCCCTACCTTCAATCACCATGCTCAAAACCTCGTCTGCGCCTTCTATCAAGTCTTCTCTAAGCAATTTAACCAACAAATTTTTAGCCTCAGCCTTCAGAACATGATTGTCCAAGAGAGAAGCAAGGAACTGAGAGGAGACATGCAAATTGTCTCTCCCATACTCCATGCATTCCAAATGACTCGAACCCAACACCATCTTCACAGCCACAAGTACCAAAGGCTCATATTTGAGCAAAATTCGCTTAAGTCTTTGATCGGTGATCTCCCTAAATGAGGCTTATCTCACCGACGACCACAAAGAAATGGGAGTATTGACCCCAAAACGAGTGAGGCCCGCCACCGAGACCTCAATAACCAATTTCAAACTCTTCGCCATCAACAATCCTTCTTAGATTCCCCCAGCCGAGAGAGAGGAGACAACCCACGTACACCACAACCACCTGCAAAGAAAATTATGCACAAAAAAAAACCAAACCTTCAATAAATAAACAAACTTGAATTACCAAGTTGTTGTCAATCACAGCGAATGGTACGCTTCCAACGAGCCAAATGCCCTTGCAAGTGGGTGGGATCGCTTTGACATTATTAGTACAGATCACAAAAAATTGAGGAAGGACCGCAACTGTCCTCCACAAAGTAATGAAATCCATGCAAAAGCTAGCCAAAATTTGCATAGCCAAACAAAGATGCCAACATGGCATACCACCCCCCATCAACCGTCCATCGTGGCGACCAACGCCACCTCCCTCTGCCAACATGGAGGGACGCCCGCCCTACCCCCCACTATATCATAACATTATTATTATATATAGACTATAATAATATATATATTAAACATATCATGTATACTATAAACATATTTTATTTATATTAGCATATATATATTATATCATATAATATAATAAATTATGATGTTATATATTATTATAATAATTAAGTTATAATAATATATATTATATATATCTTATATTATATGAAAATAACAAATATCTATTTGTATCAGATATCTGTTTTGCTTTGGTGTTTACCATAGAAAAATGTAAGTTTTACTCAACCCAAATAAAAAGTCAAAGATACATTTCGTGATTTTGCTAACTGAAATCACATTTTTTTCTATCACCACTATTTGGCCCATCATGATTCTGCATATGCCAAAAGTTTACTCAATATTAGATTAGCTCAAAAAACTAAACAAACCACAACTGAAGCCAAAGGTGATCAAGTTTTGATACCACTTGTAAGAAAGCTAAGGTTTGAAAAATAGCTTCCTACACTACACCTTGAGAGGAGAATATGAAAAAAAAAGTTAAATATGATTTAATTGTTAAAAAAAGAGCTTTTTCAAATATGATTTAATTGTTAAAAAAATAAAGTAAGGTTGTGAAAACAAATTTTACTCCAAACCTTGAGAGGAGAACACATAAATCTTTTCAAATTTAACTTAATTGTTAAAAAATTATGTAGAGACACATTTAAAAATAGCAATAGGCCTTCCATAATATACTACTAAATGTACATCTTTTGACAACTAATACCTTTTTTTTTAAGGCACCAACATGTGGCACAAACCTCGACTCAAAATCTCATGTTCATTTTGATGGAGCTTAATTATTTATTAATATACATTAAAAATAATGCCAAGTAATTATGATTTTTATTTATTTATGAAATGTGTCTATATTACAAAAAAAAAGTGGGTGGATATAACCACACCCCTAAATTCCATAATGGACATAATGGCCTAGGGCATAAAAACATAAACATAATCATTAAGTGGTAATAGTGGAGGGAGGATCTAATTTATCCCATACATCATTGGGGTTCAGAGTGTCCATGAGAGGGTCCTACCCATCGGTAACCTTTTTTTATCTTCTTCTTTAGTAGCATGAGCAAAATGCTTAGTGTTTGTTGAAGGAACTTGTAAGAATCAAAATCAGTTGGAAGCACCAACAATATGCCATCCAAAAATTTCTTTCATAGATAACGAGGAAGGGAAGGGCCAAAGAATAGGTTGCGATTAGCCCTATTGACCACAGTCCCTTCTTCCAATTGGAAGAGAAATTTGGAAATGATTTTCCTTGTTACTTCGAACAAAGAAACTAGTCCATGACCCAAATAAAATTTAAATATTAAACAAATAAACTAAAAAAACTTCAAAGTTGAGACAGCTAATTTCCCAATACTTAAAAGAGACGAAACACAGTTTGTTTATTTATACTCATTAGTTATGAGGAGTTTCATTACAACCGAAGAGGCAAAGCAAATTCTTGATATGTTACAGATAATATACCACTAAAGTAAATTGATTATCTGTGCATCTAATATAATAGTAAGCAGTAGTATTCTGCAATCGAAAGAGTATCCACCTTGTACTCCCCATGTTGGTGCTACATTGGATTCCATTAGCCGCATATTAAGTCAATTCTAACTGGATCTACCGTTCTGTATTTTGAGGCCTTATTTTAGGGGGATATCTGGTTATGTTTGAGAATGAGCCTACTATACGCTGTAGTTCGTTATCTTCCGCTACCCACAAAATTTGTGCTTTCTACATGAAAGGTGGAAGAAACATTGGATCCAGAAGATGAATAAAATACATTGCTACTTTCATCGAATTTCACTGATTTTCTATGGTGGCTCCTCTCCTGTGGGTCTATAAGGACAGACGTCTCTTCCTCATTAACATCCTTTTGGCTTTGCCAAGTATACCCTTCTCCTCCTCTTATGTTCCCATTTTTAATCCACAAGAGCTCTTGAACAACCTCCTTCATGGAAGGTCGCCTCTGCACATCCACATCTAGACAAGCTTCTGCTAAATTAGCCACACTTGTCATGGATTCAATATGATCCACTCCCATTAAACGAGGATCAAATATTTCATGAAGGAGACCCTGGCCTTTTTAAGACACAAACAAAGCTGTCAAGTTACGTTGCTCTTTTGCTCTGTTTATAGACAGAGGTTTCATGCTGGTTAAGAGCTCCACCATTACGACTCCAAAGCTGTAGACGTCTGATTTGTGTGTGAGCTGAACAGTCGTGAAGTAGTGTGGATCCAAATACCCAAATGTCCCCTTCACTCCGGTAGTCAGATGGGTATTGTCCGTTGGCATTAGACAGGACAAACCAAAGTCTGATAACTTTGGAGAGCATGTGGAGTCAAGTAAAATGTTTGCAGACTTAATATCTCTATGCACAATTGGAACCGATGTAGAAGAATGCAGGTAAGCCAGTGCTTCTGCAGTGTCTATTGTGATCTGTAACCTAGTATTCCATGCCAAGCATTCCATCCCATCCTTTCCATGGATATGATCTGCTAGTGTGCCATTGCAGACATACTCGTAGACTAGTAAAGGAATTTGGGTTTCCAAGCAGCAGCCCAGAAGTTTTATAACGTTTCGGTGATCAATCTGAGACAGAATTATAACTTCATTGATGAATTGATTGATCTGTTCCTCATCAACTTCTTTGCATTTCTTTATGGCCACCATTCGGCCTTCTGCTAGTTTGCCCCGGTAAACATATCCAAAACCTCCAACTCCCACCTTGAGGTCGTCGGAGAAATTATTGGTTGCATTTATGAGCTCTGCTTCTGAGAAAATAGTGGCTTTCCTCCGCCCTCTGTCTGAAGAGATGTATTCCTGCAGCAGAAGGCCTCTGTTTTGAAGAAAGTACTTTCTTCTCAGAAGTTTCTGTTTCCTTTTCTTCACTGCCCAAACTATGGCCCCTGCAATCAAAGATCCTCCTACCAGCGATAAAAAGATTCCTGCTTGACAAAATAGCAATATTCATCAGCCACTGTTGAAGAGTTTTACAATCTATTGCGTATAGCTATTATTCAAATTCTGCATAACATTAACCAAATTTAGACAATACCTATAAGCAGTGGTTTGACTATGCTGGTCTTCTATATGCAAATCTTTCTACCGTCGCCTTCTCCTTTCGTGCAGGAGCAGGTGAAATTACCCTCCGTGTTCCCACATGTTCCCACCGGTGGTGGAATGCAGTCATTCAAGTTTGGATAAGCACTTTCATCAATATCTGCAAGATTTAATTTTAAGTAAATATTTTAGATAAGTCTGCAAATAAACTCTGAAAAGAAAAACTCAATTCTCACTGGTTTACTTGTTTTCAACTAGAATCAAATCGCTAAAGCTGGTGACTAATTCAACCCCCACTTAATAAGATTGTTTATTCTTTCATTTTCCTTAATTAGGTAAATTCCCCCTTCTTTGGGTAACATTCTGCGTATTTAAGAGTTTCTCTTCCTTCAAAGTTCCTGCGATTTGCACCAGCTCTCATCGGTTGTGATAAGCTGGATGTAGCATGTGAAAGCATTTTTAATCCATTTGGAAGCCCATTTGCTTTTCCTACTTGTGATCGTCTAGGTCAACACGAACTATTTTACCTTTGTTTGTGAAATTGTTTTGCAGTTTCAATCTATCATACAAGAAATTAGATCAGCAAGAAGAGTTGACACACAGCAATAGTATACACGCCCTTGGTCAGTTCAAAGATTTTGATTTTAAGGTGAGGCACAGGGCTTAAATTATAATCCTCGTTCTTTATAATAAGCAAATTCAAGTTTGGCTCTGCAGAAAGTATAGTATACTCTCAGGAGACAGGAGACAGGATTCCAGTGACAGGGGTACACCTAATTGTTCTGAACCGTGAGAAACTCTTTCAAATCATCCACATTTCTTAGGATCCCTCATGTCAATTTTGGTTGTGGAGAAAATTTTCAACAGAAAATATACGAACTGCTAGGATGCATGGCATCCAGGGCCACAGGTACACCTAATTATAACTAAGAATAAGGAACTATTACAGCTTGAACTAACCTGTGTTTCCTAGTATGCCTAAAATCAAGGTCGGCTATGGACTCTAGAGAAATTCTTTAACAAAGAATACTCTAACTCTCAGGATGCAGGGATCCCGGCGAACAGCGCTAATCGTACCGGGTGTGACGAATAATTTCGGTCCTCTGAAGGGGAAAAGATCAATAATCTCAGCTATACACCGGACAAGAGGGGTTTTCTCTACGTAAATAACATAACCTCTATCTGGGAAATACTGAGTGAATATTAACGATGCATCTCAGTTGGCATAAGATTAATTTTGTTGATCTGCAGATAGAATAGATAGACCTGAGCCTTTATCATAAAGTAGATATAGTGGAGGATGTGAAAAAACAAAACGCAGACTTCTCCATGACCAACCTGAACAGTGGGCTGCTTTTTTAGTGACACAGTTTATGCTACCGAAAAGGATTGGTTTAGGTCATATTGTCTTTAAGAGATAGCAGATTTCTACAATCTATAGAGAATGTTGATAAATCGTTTTTGGATTTCGATTGTGTAAGTTTTTTTGCATCAACGTTTCCGATCACACTCCATGATCCATCTATGTCATTCTGATGATAGATCACAGAGTGTGATCCTAAACGTTGATACAAATGATAGATCACGGAATATGATCCAAAACATTGATGAAAAAACTTACACAATCTAAATCCAAAAACATTTTATCAACATATCATCTTTATTATGATGTGTGGTCGTATAGTTTGTACCTTTTCTAGTCTGAGTATGAACCAATGGAAATATTTGCTGTTACTGGTAAAGTCAGTAGACAAAGTCATGTTGTTTTTGTGGGTGTGCTGTGTGGATAGCTGGCAGCATTATCGTCTGCTGTCAGAAAGCATCTCCATGGGAGTGATATTGCAGGGAAATTGTTCCACTGAATATGATTTTTTATCACTACAACCATTACAAGTTTAGAGAAAAT
Source organism: Sequoia sempervirens (assembly GCA_007258455.2). Taxonomy (NCBI): domain Eukaryota; kingdom Viridiplantae; phylum Streptophyta; class Pinopsida; order Cupressales; family Cupressaceae; genus Sequoia; species Sequoia sempervirens. The sequence continues at coordinate 161,796 of VDFB02140340.1, forward strand.
AATAATTGCAAAATAGCAGCATTAGGCAAGAAAAGATGACCGAACAAGTATCACGTGGGGCAAACTTTATCCCAGAAAAATAACCCAAAAACACATACAAAGTTCAGTACCATACCAGTGCACCCGAGGCCTCCCTGATAACCATCACCCTTATACCCATCATCGCATACGCACACCTTTTAGCCGGGCATGCCAGTAACTGCTTGACAATGAGCATGGTTGGAGCAGGTGAGACCATCCATTCGTTTGGCACTGGAACAAATATCAGTTTCAGTAACATTGATACCCCAATCGATCGTAAGGCCATAAGTACCAGCCCCAAATTTTCCTCTGTCAGACTCGTCTATCTGGAAGGTCGTCGGATCAAGAATGGTAGAGAAAACACACCCGCCAGATGGCAGATTCGCATAGGGCGTCGCCTCAAGAATTACTTTTCTCCAATTCTCCAGGAAGGTAGTTTGGCAGCAACCAAACCCATTACAGTACTCAGGATCCGTGATATTCAAACACGAAGCCGCACACGTTCCTCCAACTCTTTTACCCATTGAGAAATTAGAGGTAAGACAGGAATACGATCCGTTGGCATAACAACCAACTGATGCAAACACATTGGAACCCGATATTGTGAAAGGGCCCGGGTTGGGAAGTGAAAAGTTTAGCTTTCCAGTTTGTGAGACTTTGCAACTGGAGGCTTTGAGACGAGTCACATTGATTAGCAGAGAGTTGTATGAGAGATTTAAGACCTGATATTTGACTGTAGGCGTGGAAATAAATAGGATTTTCCCCTCTCCGAATGTGGAGTTATGTTCACATTCTAGAGAGAAGTTGGATACCCCGCAATTAGATCCGTTGATGTTGAAGGGATAATTTATCTTGAGATTCCCGCATGTCTGTGGATAGTTGCAATCATTATCTCCTCTTACGAAAGACAAGAAGCAGCATGCCATGCAAAGAACAGTAATAAACTTCTTCATTCTTTTGGCTGTGAAGTTGTGGGCACCGTAGAAAGGTGTATATACAGACCAGATTGCCGAAAGGTTCAATGACTTCATTATTTATGTCTAGCAAGCGAGGGTTTCCTAAATTTCTAAGGTTGGGTAGAAGTTTTAAAAACTATCAAAGTCATGTTGAAAAGTCACGTTGACAAAGTATACTGCAGAAATTGTACACTCAAAAGTACTTGAGAAAAGTCTTTACTGCATTTAAAAACAAAATAACAGTCCTCGTTGAAAATTCCACCTTACACTTTAAATACCAGTTACGGCTCTTGATGGTGCAAAGGGAACGGTAGGATTTTAATGTGCTATCATTTTCTAGTTTTTAGTCAAATTAATTGATTCGAGAAATGAGTCACATTTAAAAATAAAATAATAGTAGTTGTTGAAAATTCCATCTCACATTTTAATTAAATATCAATTGTGGTTCTAGATGGTGTAGAATTTTAATGTGTTTTGATGAAAGATAATATCTCTATCACTTTCCAATTTTTGAGTCAAATTAATTGATTCATATTTTATGAGGAATGGTTCTCATAAATCCATCTTTGATGAGAATGAAATAGTCTACTTAATACTTTTTACATTAAGATGATGTACACAACAATAAAGCATCAACTCTTTCAGAAATCACTAATTTTGGTATTACTTTGATTCAAGGACATTTAATCATAGAGTTTCTTCCTTATCAAACTCACTTTACTCACTATCTCATTTATAAAATCTTTCACAAGTGTCAGTCTTATGAACTATTCATTACAAAACTCTTTTAACTCATTAATTGACAAATAACATATTAATACATAATTATTCACTTATAAAAAACAAACAATATAATTCATTTAATAATAAATAAATTATGTGAAAACTTTTTTTAACTTTTAAATATTATTCAATTTGTATTTATCGTATATAATATGTATAATTTCTTTATTAATATCTTATAATATAATAATATTAATAATATATTATTCATATAAATTATAGAAGAATAATAATATAATTTTAATTAAATAGCATGATAGTAATTTTTTCATTACTTTATTAATCCATTCTTTTAATAAGATATGACACATATTTTAGTTTAATCTTTCAAGTATGTTATGATTATTCCTACTTGTCTCATCATTTTACTATGTTTTTGATATAAAAAGTAGCAAAAACAAGGGTGTTGTCCCATTAATACAAGGCACCAAAGGCCATCCAGAGTAAGCACATTAACAACACAGTGATAACAGAGAGAACCAAGCCATCACCCACAGCAAGTCATATCAAAAACCAAAAAGCAACAGTAAACATAGGATAAACAGTCCATCATGCAGGCATGATACGAAGCAGACGAGTCCAAAGACCCCCAGGGGTCAAACCAGTTAAACAACATTAACAAACAAAAAGTCATAGAGAAATTAACAAAAAACAAAAAGACCCAAAGGCCTAATTCTTGTCCTCCCTGCAAGGTTTGTCCTAAATAGTAGTCGCCCAATCCACAGTGAGGAACTTGAGCAACTCCTTAAAACCAACACCTTCTTCACCTTCGTCCGCGGACTTGTCCTTCTACATCAAGCATAGACTGGTAGTCGACCTGTGCATGACCTTCAGGGCAAAGTGAGACACCTCCTGAACCTTTTTTTCTAGCATTTCCATACTCCCTTTCTGCTTGCCAACTTCTTCCCAAGCCTGCTCTTTTTTATTGTGATCTTCCTGCAAGGGGGATTTTCCCTCATCCGTATTAGAGGCCCGAGGATTAATTTCTGTCACATTGATACTGGTAGGGCCCTTCTTCAAGCTTTCAGACACATGGGACACGCTATTCACCGAGACAGACTGGTCTTCCCCACCCGCCACCTTTTTCTCCTGGCTTTCACTGTCACTCCCATTATCATTATCTGAATCTGAAGCCTCCTTAAGACTTCCCACCTTGTCCTGCTTAAGGACCATTCTATTAGATCTATGGGGGGTGTTGGCTTTGTCAGTGATCTCGATGTTAGAATCAATTTGATGGAGGTAGAATTTATTTTTCTTAGAGGCTTTAGCCTTGGGACGCATTGTAGGGGCAAAACGCTTTTTTTCCTTACCCATATCTCTCAGACCCTTGGCAGGGGACGTGCCATCGGGAGGGGCTTTCAAGGTAGGATTTTTTAGGCATTTTTTCTTACTCGACCCCAGTGTATCCAGGATGCTAGCAGAGGGGGGAGTAGAGGAAACCTTGGTTTCATCTAGAGCAGGGAGACATGAGACTTCTTGCACAGTGATAGGCCAAGCAAGGCAAAGGGCCATATGAAAATGATAAAGCCTAGACATAAGGCCTTGGTGCATGATAGTATAATTCTTTCCATAAATTGAGGCTTCGTTAAACTCCACTACAGTGCTATCAAGAGAATGAAACAGGAAAAAAGGAATGGAGATATGCTGGTGATTTCTAATGTGGTTGAGGAAATTAAAGTGGTAATAGTAGTAGACCCCATACCTTCCTTCTAGCGTGAAGTACTTCATGATTACCATACAAACTTTATCCCACAGCTCCGGGAGCGCTCATGGTCAAAGCCACCCCGCAACTTGACAGGTTTCTCCACGTCGTGAAAGAACTAGTTCAGACTAATATGGTCTGGCACCTTTGTGGTTTTCTTCCATGTTCGACCACTATTCAGAAGCCCCGTAACTCTAGCAATAACCTCCTCAGAGACTTCAAAGGAAATTCCACTGATGGTAAGCCTACCATCATTCCAAGAGGTGACAAAATTACTAGACAAGCCCTCATCGTGGCCAGTCATGGCCTCCATATATTGGGAAATTCCACCCTCTTTGCAAATGTGCCAAACAGTGGCATCCGTCTTCCACTCGTCACACCTTTCCAACTCCACACGCACTTTTTCCCCACCCATAGAGACCACACCAAAGTCGTCAACCACTAGAACAAGAAGGAGATAAGAGTTGGTAATCAATTCTAAAAGCATCAAAAGGGAAAAGGCCGGTGAAAAGTGACCAGAAAAGTAAAAAATGAAGGCAATAAATGCCACATCTCACAACCCACGCAGAGGTAGTAGCTCCCTTATGCGAATTTCCCACGGCACGTAAGGTCATGATATCGGCGTAATACTTAGCCATCTCAAAAAATCTCATAAAATCCACTAACTTAAAAAGTTCAACACGAAAATTTAGGGGGTTCAAAAAATGATGACTCCATCGGCCAGTAGGGGTAGAAAGATTCACCATACCATCGGCCCACAAAAGGCCATACATACCGTTAGACAGACACATGATATCCATCACCTCACATAACAGCTAGTTATTCAAAATCGTGCTCCCGCCAAAAGTACTAACCAAAGTTAGTAGGAGCCCAGCTAAAATAAGTAAGCACCTTCTAGGACTCAAAATTTAAATGTTTGAGATCTTCCCTTAAACACACTAGAGCCGAGGGGGGAAAAAAATCAACTTTTCGCCAACACCGAAGCCCTTCAATATCAAGACCCATTGCCGCCATGTTGTCAGTAGTCGCATTCCCCTCTCTAAAGACATGTTGGATAGAAAAGTCATGAAGACCATTTAGGAGTGAGAAAATGTCCTCCATAATACCTTTTAGAGACCACCCCACCTTCATCTTTCCTTTAGTGGCTTCCACAATTAGCATCGAGTCACCTTCGATTTCCATGGTCTTGACGTTGAGTGATAGCGCAATCTTAAGACCCCAAAGGAGAGTCATGCCTTTAGCCTGGTCACTAGTGTGATCTTTCAATCTCCCAACATAGGCAGCCACTAGGCAGTCGGTATGATCCCTGATAATACCTCCTTCGGCTGTCGTCCCTCCCCTAGCTGCCGCATCAAAATTAACCTTAACCCAGGGCGGCTTAGGGGTTCTCCATCTAGTATGCTTCCTAATGATCATTTTGGAATTATCAAATCTTTGGAACTCACTAGGAAAATTCCAAATGGTAGCTATGCTTCTATCCCAAGCAGTCGGGGGATTACTAGGCGTCTTCCATTTACATGTCGAAATGTTATCCAGGAGAAGCTTATTAAGGATTATCAACAGACCTTCCACATTGTTCACCATTTCTCTGAAAAATCTTGTTATTCCTTTCTTTCCACAAGCACCAGCAAATGTGAGGTGGAATAAGTTGCCAGAGTAGTTTGATTAATGGATGATTGGAGGGGCATTTCCAGTTTAAGATGAATTGGTGAATATCTCTATCAAAAACCCAAGAGATGTTCAACCTTTGTAAAACATTTTGCCAGACCTGGGCAGCAAATTGGCAGTGAATAAAAAGATGGGAGATGGTTTCTTCTTCCTTTTTGCAAATTATTTTACTATGTTGAGAAAGTGACTAGTACTTTTTTTTTCCATTTAGTTCTATCATTTTCTATTATAAATTTTTGTTATTTATTACTAAAATATATTAATTATATTCTTTTAAATTTTTTTCATAATCTATTTAAATTTTTTTTGATGGAACAAAAAATGTGATCTAAAATATTGATGGAAAAAATAATCACATAATTACATCTAAATGTATTCTTAAAATATTTAGGTGTTACATATTTGAAGATTGTAGTAAACCTTTCAAAGTGAACATATAAAGAAGTAATTACTTCCTTGAATGAGATTTTCTTAAGAGAATGAGAAATATATATTAAGAAATGTAATAGAGGAAGTCACTTAAAAAAAGCTTGTTGGGGATGTCTTTTCTAATTGTTGAGTTGAAATTAAGAATGTTTTTGGATGTAATTATGTGAGCTTTTGCATCAACATTTAAGATCATATTCCATGATTCATCATTAGGATGCAAAGAGTAAGTATTAATAGATTGAAGACACTTGATTACTAAATAGAAGAGGGGAAAAGGTGGAAGGAATAGAAAATAAAAGACCACATAAAACTTTAAAAAAACATATAGATTAATTTTTGAGAATTTTTAAATAAATTCACAATTAGTTGTATTAAAATGTAGTAGTTTCAACAAACATTCACTTCATGTTGTGATGATTCATTAAAAGAAAAAGCATAATATTACTTATGCATCATATTAAAAAAAATAAAAAAATTACCATATCATAAACAAAAAAGAAATTATGATATAATTAGTGTATACATACAATTATGTTTGACTATAATTAGCGTATACATACAATCTACACTCTTAAATTTACAAAAAGAATCTTTTTATATTTTTAAAAAAATGTATGTGATGCTAGTAAATATGATGAGAAGATAGGGTTTTCACTTTTTTTTAAAAACTATGAGAAAGTTATGCCACATAATTTCAATCAAATCTATTTTATATTTTTTTTGAAAACACATATCTATATATATGTTTTTTTTTTTTTAAATCACTCTAAAAAATTAGGTGAAAGTGTTTTCAGGTTACATAGTATTAGTGAATGGATCGGCCTTTTTAATTATAACTCAAATATCAACTCTATTGCCTGTGGTGCACTAGGACCAAACTGCTAACAACTCCAAAAATGTCACAATTACATTTGTAGCTTTCCTCTGAATTTCATAGGTACAACTCCCTCATGTGATTCAAATAATTATGGGTATGCTTTTAACCAAAAAGCAGGAAAGGAAACAAACACTAACTCATAAAAATGAAGTTAATGCAAGTGAATTAAAAGGAGACCACGAACCATTTAGCACAAAGACTAAAACAATTGATGATCATTAGGAAAGGAAATGAAAATCTATCATAGTTGCAATAAATAAATACAATACAGCTGAGGACACTTCGTACATAAAACATACTCAAATTATGCACACAACACACAGATTGGTACAATCAACACTATATTCAAGACCCAAGATTCACAGTTATTGTTGTGTGCAAGTGTTATTACCTCTAAATGTGCAAAAAAAAAAAAGAAATGCAAGATAAAGAACACTAGACCACCTCAAGATTGGGCTACGTTGAACACAAATAAAAGAAAGATAAGACAAGAAAGATTATACCTTTTATCAATGTTGATATCCTTGGTTGGCCCTTGATTGAAGCTTGGTGGTGTGCTCCTTTGATGGTAATGTGATGAAAAATGGATGCAAGGTGGTTAAGATGCAATGGAAGATGTAAATGATGAAGGTGGGTATGTGACAAAGTGAACAAAATGGATGCAAGAGGATGAGAGCTAAGTATGCAAATTCTTGAATGCAAAATGATGTGCTTGATGATGGCTTGAGAGCTTGAGTGTGATAAAAATGCATAATGTGTGTGACTTTTTTTTTAGCCTCATGAATGAGAAGAGAAGCCTTTTTATAGAAGTGAATTCTCCATGGCCAAGATGGAAGGCTATGGTGAGTTGAGGACTCACAAGCCCTCACATCTTGCCATGTGGAAGATGAAGTGTCAAAAGGACATGGTGAGATGGAAAGGGTACAAGTGAGGTGGAGGAAGGACAAGTACTTTGAAAGTACCTTGGAAGGGGAGAAAATTTTTTCAAAAAGGAACTTCTTGTCCCCAAGTGAGAATGATGGTGACATGTGAGGTTCCTCACACATCATCGTGGGGAAGAGGGAAGTGGTTGGAGAAATAAATGTGAATTTTAAATTCACATGATTGGGGATATCTCATGGATAAGATAAGGCTCCCAAAAAGTAGGACTTTGGCCCATGTGAGTGATGTGACTTGTCAAATATCCTCATGGGAAAGAGGGGAATCTTTGGGAAGACAAAAAAGACCTTGAGAAGAGAAAAAGGAATTAAAAATTCCTTGGGGATGGGAAGAGTTGACCAAAGGGGGTGATTAGACAAGTTGATGAGGGATTAGAGGAGGGTTAGGTGGCTAAGAGAGATTAAGATCCAACTTGCAAAAGTTGGAGGATGTGACACATCCTAATCATGGATTAGGAATGTGCACATCCCTAATGATGGGATTAAGAAATGGATTAGGATTAGGTGAGTGGATAAATAGATTATTTATTTAATTCCTTGAAGAAGGAATAGAGGCTAAGGTATTTAATTATTCAACCAAATACCTTAGGGATTTAGAGGAGTTTAAGGGTATTAATTAAATAATAGCAATATTATTTAATTAATGCAAATAAGAGAATATTTAGATGAAAAGGGATAAATTTGAACAAATGTAAGTGTCTACAATTGCAAACATGAATGAATTGAAGGAAAATAGAAATATAGGTTATTCTTTTTCCTTCGTTATAACACAATGCACTTGAAAAAATCTAGACCCTTTCAGAGTTGTTACTATCTCACATATAGGGAAACAGTTTCTCCAATCTTGGCGGTTATCAAAACAGTTACCAAGTATAGTGGTAGTTTCTTGCCAACTAATCATCCACTTTGGAAATCAATCACATTAATGGTTAGGGGTAATAATGATTATATTTTCCATTAATACATTCTTTGACAGTCACCCAAATATTTCTTGATCATAAACTTGCCGTGTGGAAATTAGATTCACAATTGGTGCAATTCCCAGGTGTTGCATCAAATGATCGATCCATGCTCACACACGTAGGCTGTCAAGACATAGATACAACTTGGAAATTTAAATAAATCCTTGTCACATCAACATCAATCTCATGTCACCTCATAGTCCTTTTAGTTTCCAAGTCCCGATGAGATCCAACTCAAATTTGCCTCCCTTTATTTCTATAAATTCACTTGAAATGGTCATTTTTAGCCAACTCAAACGACAACCTGAAAATGGCGAGTGCGCAAAGAGATGGTGCTTCGATGAAAAAATTCATTGCAATTGAAGAAATCAAGTGTGGCCCTTTCTTTAGGCTGATGTCAGATCAACTAAGGGAGGTCTCTTCCATTCAGAGTGAAGTAGAGGAAGAAGTGTTGCATGAAATCCTGGGGGAGAGATTTATGAACTAGGTTCATATGCATAACAACGAACTCTTGGAGTGATTCATTTACAATTTGGATCATACTTCTGGATAGCACAATTGGGGAATGAGGGCGGCAGAGCATCTGGTTAGGCCTGAGTACATGCATAGAGTGAACATCACCATCAGAAGGTTTAATCACTTTCCCAGGATTGGACTTGTGGGAGATGCCATCTACATTGCAACTGTAACCCAACATGAGGCTACTGAAGAAGCAGTAACCCTCCTTCGTGTGGGGCTAGTGCAGAACGATATGGGACAGTTCACTCAATTTCTATAATCTCATGAAAATCTGCTATCACTAGCCAAATCAAACATCTCCAAGAGGTGGTTGAGGGAATCCATGTGCTGATGTTTATCTTATGTAATTGACAATGATTTTTCTAGAAACCCTAATTTTATAATACATGCATTACCAAAATTTTGTAAACATTGATTATCCCTTATAATATAATATAAGCATTTTGTTGTACATGGGTGTTCTTTTCTTTCTGAGTATTTGCATGTGCTTTAATTACATTTTGTATCTAGTAATGGTATTTTCTTTGCGTTGATTTCCCTGCATATGAGCACTTTGTATTTCTAAACTGCTAATTTTGCATTGTTAGCGCTCATTTTGATAGTTCTAAAAAGTTCTCCAAAAACTGTCGAAGTTAGAGAAACTTGCACTATTACTGCCTTTTCCCATTTGAGAATTGAGCTCTTTGATTCAGTGGAATAAGGGGCTCACAAAACCCTAGTGGGAACCGCCAATGGTTTCTAAACTCATCATAAATACCACCTGCACTAGTAAATCCTTCATCCTTCCTTCACCAACGGACTTTTAGGGGAGTTATAGAACCTTAGGTACTAACTTCCCAAACAAGAACCCTAAGACCCAAGACTTCACAAAGCATTATAACATTTCAAAAAGTTATACAAACTCAATAGTTAACCTACTTCCCACATAAGATAATGAATAGGTTTAAAAGGAAAGCGGTATAAGAAAGAGTTAAGATAACTTGACCAACGCCTACCAAGGTTAGCAAAACTCGATCAAAAATTGCTAGGACTTAGACTTAGCAAAAATTAGAGTAGGGGCAGAGATTTTTAAGGGAGATGACCAAAATTGAAGTAAAAGTGGCTCTGACTGGGGACAAGGACTAAAAAGGACGTAGCAAGGAACTTAGAAATGTGCTCAAAACCAATGTTGTATCCATTGGGTGTAGATTCATGAAGAGGAGAAGAACCAAACCAAAATGGGAGAAACAAGCAAAAAAAAGATAAACCCCAAACCAAAACCAGGCACAACAAAAATGACACACCAAAAAGGAATATGTACAAGGTATGGTGAAACCTACCAATAAGAAAGGAGGTGGGATTGTTCATATGAAGTCATTAACTGGTTGGAAAAAGAATGAGCTCGAATGAAAAAATCCCATCTTCCCATGCAACATTTGAAGAAAGGAAAATATTTGGACCGCCCATAGAATACTGGCATAGTTGAAGAAAATTCCACCACTCATCGTGTTTTTGAACAACCATTGCTCACCATACACATCTTTTTGAAGAAAATGACCATGCACCGTATCATCCTTATTGTGTTTGACCTCTTCCCACCACTCAAACATCATGATAGATTGTTGTTCATGCAAAGGATTTAAATTCATTTGGATAACTAGAACACCATGATTTTCTATCCCATGAATTATCATTTCATTAGCATTGTGATCCTTTGACTCTACCATATTCTTGTCTTGTACCAATTCAATATCCTTATAAACAACCTCACTTGCCACTTCATCTTCAAGACAAAAATTTGATCCTTCAAAAAGCGGATTATCCTGCACTTCATCCCTATTGTTTAATACTCTTAGAGTTTGCTGCCACTTCATCCCTAGTAAAAGGATCTTCATTTTCTCCATTCATCATGCTCAAAATTTCATAGTCCAAATTTTCAAAAGTAAAAACTTCCAATTTCAGGATGCACAAGGATTTTGGTAACTGATTTCCTTCGCAAGGGTTACAAGGAACCATATCAAACATAGAGGGACTAGTAAAATCAGTTTGTAGTGTAGAAGCATGCCTTACCTAGGGTGAATAATCCTCATCTTCACTTGATGAACTGAGGTCTTCTTCTATTTTAATAGTATTTAAACTATACACTTGAGCATTCCAAACTTGGTTTAATATTCTTTCCAATTGTTTTTTGGTCACTTTGGAAATGCAAAGAACTCAAAACCATTAGATTCATGTCTTCTACAATAGGGAAAGGTTGATTATGAGTGCATTGAGAATTTAAAAAATTGAAAACCGACGGTTCACGAACAAAAGCAACCCTCCTAGCACAATGTCTTTTTGATAACCCCACAACAATTAAATCATCTTCAATGCACACAAATTCATGTTGGGCTTGTTCAATCCCACAAACATTATCCCTTTGAAGAATAAGTTGAACTTCAAAGTTTAAAGAATTAAATACATGAAACTAAATTACCTTGCTGGGCTGATCAAGCATTGGCATTTGTTGAAGCTCTCGATCGAAGTAGTAGAAAAAATCCCTCATAGATTCTCATTCTTCTTTTACAATCTGAAAAAAAATTTGAAGTAAAGAAGGAACATTGATGACATCTTTGAAGCATCTTAGAAACTTCCTCTCTAGAATGCTCCAGCCAGTTATGCACCCTTTTTCAAGCCCCTTGAACCATTTAGTTGCACTTTCAAAATGGCTATCAACATAAATCCTTACAAAAAAATCTTCCTGAACTCTTAGGATTCCAATTACAATGGTCATTACTAGGATGTGTTCTTCAAGGTCTTGTGAGTCTTTACCAGAAAATTTTGGTAAGTGTTTTCTTGATCAATATGGCAAGTCATTACATTGAGACAGGGCTAGTGGTCCAATACAATTAACCTAGGGTTTTGAAGCCATTGATCATTCAAAGTCGCCAACTACAAAACCGATTAAAAGGAGGTGGAATCCCTAGGTCAATTCCTAGGTGGTGGTTGAGCTAGAGGAGGGTCCTGACATTGATTAGGATGTTGATTGGGACGACAAGGTGGATTATCATAGTATTCAAACACCAGCCTAAGGGGATGCTCAACCATGGGTATGGATGATCACTGGGCCTGTTCTTCTTCTTCTTCCAAGACAAAAGTAGCTCGCATATAAGTAATGACACTCCTATACCTCCAAGAAAGTGTATTTAATTGTGAAATGATACCTTCTTGCTTTGTCTGCATCCAATCTAAACGAGGTTGAAGTACACGAAAACATTTTCATGTGGGAGTATGATTTTATTGCATGGCCTAGTAGCAACTCATTTAAATTATATTTCATTTCCCCAATGGAGTCACCAAAAATTTGTTAGCGAATGGAAATTACTAGGTTTTTAATTATAACTCAAATATCAACTCTATTGCCTGTGGTGCACTGGGGCCAAACCATTAATAGCTCTAAAAATGTCACAATTACATTTGTGACTTTCCTCTGAATTTTAGAGGTACAACTCCCTCGTGCGATTCAATTAATTATGGGTATGCTTTTAACTAGAAAGCAGGAAAGGAAACAAAAACTAATGCATAAAAATGAAGTTAATGTGAGTGAATTAAAAGGAGACCACGAACCATTTAGCACAAAGACTAAAAAAATTGATAATCATTAGGAAAGGAAATGTAAATCTATCACAGTTGCAATAAATGAATACAATGTAGCAGAGGATGCCTCACATAAAAAATGTGCTCAAATTATGCACATAACACACAGATTGGTACAGTCAATAATATATTCAAGATGCATGATTCACATACATGAGTTATTGCAAACAAGAATGAATTGAAGGAAAATAGAAATAGAGGTTGTTCCTTTTCCTCTGTTACAACACAATGCACTTGAGAAAATTTAGACCCTTTTAGAGTTGTTGCTATCTCACATATAGGGAAACAGTTTCTCCAATCTTGGCGGTTATCAAAATGGTTACCAAGTATAGTGGTGGTTTCTCGCCAACTAATCATCCACTTTGGAAACCAATCACATTAATGGTCAAGGGTAATCATGATTATATTTTCCATTAATACATTCTTTGACAGTCACCCAAACATTTCTTGATCAGAAACTTGCCCCATGGCAATTGAATTCACAATTGGTGTAGTTCCTAGGTGTTGCATTAAATGACCGATCCATGCTAATGTTGGCTTCTTCTGTGGAATTTTGTCCTTGATGTCAAAACTTGTTATGCATTGGCATTCGCTTCATTTGTTGGTTGGCATCTTGGTTTACACCTAATAATATCTTCAGTGGTTTGTTTAGTTGTATTGGTGATGATCTCAGTTTAGTTTGAATTCTCATGTTTTAGTTTAGGTGTTATTGATTTCAGATTTGTGGTGTACAGTGATCAATCTATGAGAAAGATGCATGCTTCATTCTTTACAATTTTATGACTACACATGAGTCATCTTTAATTCATTTGCCCCACATATTGTTCAACATTATTTACAAACCTATGACGGCATTGTGATAAGCATCATTCATTTGATATAATATTTTTTTACAAGAATGTGATCACCACCGGATGTAATGAAATGTTTAGGTTTTTAAAGTTGTCAGCCTTTGATAAGGTTTTGAGTCATTAAAGAATGACTATCAGCCTTGGTTAAAGTTTAAAGTCATACATACATATGACTGTCGGCCTTATTTGTTGATTTAAGCCTTTATAAAAGATCATCAGCCTAAAGGTTTATTTCATTGCCAATTTTTCGGTTTAAAAAGATTATGTCATTTAACTTAACTATTGGTTTGCTTATGCCACATATATTTTAGCCGGCCTTGGTTTAAAGTTTGAGTCATTTTATGACTATCAGTTTGTATACATATCTAACCATATAAATGGTTGTCGTTGTTTTATTCAGTCACATGTATGGCATCGACCGTGTGGAATATGTTTTGGCATGAGAAACATGTTTTAAATAGCATGGAAATGATGTGTAATAGACACATCATCATTTCAAGTCTCGATTGTGGGTTGACTTGGCAGCGATAGTATAATGGTATCTTGGACTTCAAAATTCATTCATTATTTTTTTATCGGATTCCAAATGATTGTTTTGTTTGACAAAAGAGCATTGTAAAGCTTAACTAAGAAGATTGAATAGGGCTAAGAGAAACCCTATCCGCTTGGAGCTGACATGGAAGAAAGAATGTTGGGTAGCTCGACAATTTGAAAGAACTCAAAGTTGGGTAACATATTTCTGATTCTTTGCATTCGTTAACTAGGCCTTTATTCTTTGGTTTGTTTCAAGAAATAAGAGGTTGTTATCGGGCTCAAATGTGAAAAATGATTAAGAGGTATAAGAGTTTTGTTAAAGGGTTCTAGAATTTGTGTTTAAGAGCAAGGGATTAGTTATCAATTTTCATAATCAAGGTTTGGAAGTTTTAATCTTTTCTAAGGGGTTGTTTTGAAACCCTAATGGCATTTGATGTATGGCTTCTAGGGTTGTTTGGAAACCCTAATGGAATTCGTTGATTTGAGAATTAGTTATGAGAAAGATAGTTGGAAAACAATTTGACATTGTTTCTGTGCATATATATATATATATATATTCAAAGGTCTTCGAACCTGAATGGGAGAGATGAAAAATAGAGACTGCTATTAAGCCAATCTGATTATATGTATTTGAAATATTGAAAATATTTGAGAGGCAAATCATTATACTACTATACTTGATATTTTAAGGATTCTAATTTTCTTTTGAATTCTTAAGGTATTGTGTATACCAGTCAATTTTTGTAAGAGGTTTTATTGAAACAGAGAAACCCTCTGAATCATTGATGTTATTCAGAATTGATGAAAGGAGTTGATGCTTCTAAACTGTAAAGAGTTGGTGCTCTTGTAATGTTGGAGTTAGTGGTCTTGATTGAATTGGTGCTCTTGTAATGTTGGAGTTGGTGCTCCTGATTGAGTTGGTGCTCTAAATAATAAGAGGAATTATTCGAGTGGTTTTTTATACCCCAAGAGGGTTTTTCCACTTAGGAAAAATTTGGTGTAATACAATGTGTTTTGTGAGTGTTCAAATTGGTCTGCATTATTGTCATTACTTGATCGATTGCATAATTCTTATCATATCTATTAGTTGCTTAAAATATTTTTTCTGCAATCAAAAGTACTTGTTCAAATGTTTGAGTAACAAATATGTTGTCATAAAGTATGTGTGTCTCAATGACAAACTTTGATATCTAAAGCAAACATTTATTTTGTGAATCCTGCATTGTTATCATTGTTTCATGTTATTACTGCATATAGTTTGTTCAAAAACAAAGTCTTGTTATTGGCCTTCTTGAATTTTTTTAATTTGTGACTATTTTTGAATCACTGATTCACCCCCCCTCTTAGTGATTCTTTCCGTTCAATAGCTAACACATGCTTGCATGTGTAGGCTATCAAGACGTAGATACAACTTGGAAATTTAAATAAATTCTTGTCACATCAGCATTAATCTCACACCACCTCACAATCCTTTTAGTTGCCAAGTCCCAATGAGATCCAACTTAGATTTGCCTCGCTTTATTTCTATAAATTCACTTGAAATAGTCATTTTTAGCCAACTCAAATTACAACTTGAAAATGGCGAGTGTGTAGAGCGATGGTACTTTGATGAATTACTTCATTGTAATTGAAGAAGTTGAGTGTAGCCCTTTCTTCAGGCTGTTGTCGGATTAGCTGAGGGAGGTCTTTTCCATTGAAAGTGAAGTAGAGGAAAAAGTGTTGTATAGTATCCTAGGGGGGAGATTTCTAAACCAAGTTCATGTGCATAACCATGAACTCTTGGAGTGTTTCATTTACAATGTGGTTCGTACTTTTGGACAATGGGATTGGGGAATGAGGACAACAAAGTGTCTGGTTAGGCCTGAGTATCTACATAGAGTGATCATCACCATCAGAGGTCTCAATCACTTTCCCAAGTCTAGACTCGTGGGAGACACCATCTGCATTGCAACTACAACCCAACTTGAGGATGCTGAAGAAGCAATAACCCTCCTTCACGCAGGGTGGGTGCAAAAG
The DNA here is from genome assembly GCA_007258455.2 of Sequoia sempervirens. NCBI lineage: Eukaryota > Viridiplantae > Streptophyta > Pinopsida > Cupressales > Cupressaceae > Sequoia > Sequoia sempervirens. The sequence goes on from VDFB02140340.1 coordinate 177,667, forward strand.
GATATGGTACTATTTGCTCAAATTTTGCAATCTCATGAAAATTTTCTCTCACCAACCCAAATCGAGCATCTCTAGGAGGTGGTGGAGGGAATATGTGTGCTAATGTTTGTCTTATGTACTTGACTATGTTGTTCTAGAAACCCCAATTTTGTAAATACGCATATTGAAAATTTGTAAACACCAATTACACCTTATAATATAATATAAGCTTTTTGATACTTGGGTTTTCTTTTCTTTTTGAGTATTTGCATGAGCTTCAATTACATTTTATATTTGGTAAGGTATTTGCTTTGCACTGATTTCACTACACATGAGGACTTTGTATTTGTAAACTATTAATTTTGCATTGTTAGTGCTCATTTTGATAGTTCTGAAAAGTTCTCGGGTAACCATCGAAGTTAGAGAAACTTGCACTATTACCGCCTTTGCCCATTCGAGAATTGAGCTCTTTGATTTGGTGGAATAAGGGGTTCACAAAACCCTGGTGGGAACTACTTATGGTTTCTAAACTTATCATAAATCCTTCCTGCACTAGTAAATTTGTCATCCTTCCTTCACTAACAAAATTTTAGGGGAGTTATAGAAACTTAGGTACTGACCGTCCAAACAAGAACCCTAAGACCCAAGACTTCAGAAAGCATTCCAACATTTCAAAAAGTTATACAAACTCAATAACCTACCACTGACATAAGATAATCAATAAGTTTAAAAGGAAAGCGATATAAGAAAGAGTTAAGATAACTTGAATGATGCCCACCAAGGTTGGAAAAACTCACTGAAAATTGATAGGACTTAGACTTAGCAAAAAATAGAGTAGGGGCAGAGATCTTTAAGGGTGATGACCAAAGTTGAAGTAACACGTACCACATAAGTAATTTTTTTTTATTTGTTCAAACTTTTTGCCAACAAAACTATTTTGAAAAAACTATTTAATTAATCTAAAGTATGGCATAACTCTAAATTTTTACTCATACACATATACACAAAATATAAATATGCATATTTAAACAAATTTAAAAAATAGAATGAAGGAATGTTTAGAAAAGTCTATCAATTATTTATTAGAATAAATATTGGAATAAAGATTATAATTGATAGATTTGATAAGTAGGAGGTATTTTCTACAGTGTTTCAAGTTATGATATTAATATTAAAATTCAAATGCATGATTTTTGAGTCAAACTCATTGATCCATATTTCATGAGTGTTGGTTCACACAAAATCATCTCTTATGAGAATGAATGGTTCACTTAGAACTCATTGCATCTAGGTGATACTCATAGGGGTGAAGCGTTAGGACTTCCCTAGAAGTCACCCATCCTAGTACTACTCCAACTCAAACATGCTTAACCATGGATTTTCCCCAAAGTACAAGCCCACTTAGATTGAAACCCCATTTGAAAACCTTTAGCATGCAAAGTGTTGTCTTATGAACCATTCCTTATAAATCCCCTTTAGCTCATCAATTGATAAGTAGGAGGTATTTTTCATAGTGTGTTAAGCTATGATATTAATATAAGGATTGAATCCCATAGTTTTTAGTCAAAATCATTGACCTATTTTTTATGAGTAGTGGTTCACACAAAATTGTCTCTCGTGAGAATGAACGGTCCACTTAGCACTCATTGCATCTAGATGATGCTCATAAGGGTGAATCATTAGGACTTTCTAGGAGGTCACTCATCCCAATAAGTTACTCTAACTCAAGTGTACTTAACCATCAATTAGCAAGCTAAGTGAGTTCGACCTTGGGGAAAACTTTATGGTTAAGCATGCTTGAGTTAAAGTAGTACACGAATGGTTGACCTCTCAATAAGTCCTAATTCGTCAACCTTGTGAGAACCACCTAGATGCAATAAGTCCTAAGTGGACAATTCATTCTCATGAGAGATGGGTTCATGCGAACCACTACTCATAAAATATGGGTTAATGAGTTTGACTCAAAAACTATGTAGTTGAATCTTGATATTAATATCATAACTTGACACATTGTGAAAAATACCACCTATTTATTAATTGATGAGTTAAAGGGGCTCTATAATTAAGGGTTCATAAGGAACAAAACTTGTTGAAGGAAAATAGGGTAGCAAGCTAAGTGAGCTTGATATTGGGGGAAATTCCATGGTTAAACATGCTTGAATTGGAGTAGCATTGAAATGGGTGACCTCCTAGGAAGTCTTGATGCTTCACCACTATGAGCATCACCTAGATGCAATGAGTGTTAAGTGGACTATTCATTCTCATGAGATATGGGTTCATGTGAACCAAGTAACATTCACAATTTTGAAGTCTATAGTCATGTTTTTCTTCCATCTTCACCCTCTCGCTAGTACAAAATTTTGACAAATTTACTTTCCTTGCGTAGGTTGAAGCATTCTTCGAATGGGGATGATGCATGAGTACTCATAGCTTGATTACACGAACAAAATAAATAAGAAATATAACAATATGTTGTACATAAAATTAAATGGCATCCATTTGTTTCATCATTGCAGTAAATATAAGTTTATTTCTTTGTTCTTTGCATATTTTGTCACAAATTATGGATAAAAAAGCAAGTGAAATTTCAAATACATTATAATAATTAACAAAACATGTGCAACTTAGAAACCATACTTTCTCTTTCCATCCTCGAATTTTAATAAAAATCATATCTTACTACCAACTATTTGCTATAGCAGGAAACATGTCCATTATGAAGTGTCTACTCTAAAATTTAACCTATGCTAGTATGAAATCGTAGGTTTAAAAATACTAGGCGTTGTGAAATCTGCAAGCCCCCATACTATTTTAAAACCATTAAACATGTAAGAATCCAATTGGTTAGTCACCCCTCACCTCAATTTGATTTGTTTGATGTGTCTCCCACTGACAAGTTCTCCCCGAGTTTTCCACCCTTTAACTTTCAACAAGCATAAGGAAACAACTGAACATCCATCATGTTATGCAACCTCCATTTTTTTTATGCATTTATTTATCAAACATATGAAGAAATTAAATTACAATTTTAATTGTAAGCAACACCTATATCAAATTTTGAATGCTACTTTCATTGTAAACCATATTGGATGAGATAGATAATGTATTGACTGAAGAGATTCTTTCAACTCTTGACAAGTTGAGGAAGGAGCATGTACAATATGTGTGATGGAAAAATGACAATACAAAATTGGAGGCAACACACTAGAATGCATGAAATGAAAAAGGAAACAGTCGTAAAAACACTTGAAAAGAAGCATACCAGAGTGAGTAAGATATATAATGTATTGACTGAAGAGATTCTCCCTATTGTTGAGAAGTTGAGGAAGGTGCGTGTGTAGTATGCACAATGGAAAAATGGCAATGCAAAACTCGCATAGTAGGTACTAGAAAGTATGCAATGAAAAAATGAATCTTCTCTAAAAGCACTTGAGAAAAAGTAGACTAGAGTGAGTGAGATAGATAATGTATTGACTGAAGATATTCTCCCTGTTGTTGAGAAGTTGATGAAGGTACATGTGCAATATGAAAAATGGACAAATTAAAATGCAAAACTCGAGTAGCAGGTACTAGAAAGCATGTAATAAAAAATGAATCTGCTCTAAAAAAACTTGAAAAGAAGTAGACCAAAGTGAATGAGATAGATAATGTATTGACTGAAGAGATTCTTCCTGCTCTTGAGAAATTGAGGAAGGAGAATGTGTAGTATGTGCAAAGGGCAAGTGACAATGCAAAACTAGAGACAACAAGAACTAGAATTTATGAAATGGAAAATGAATTTTCTCTAAAAACACTTGAAAAGAAGGAGATCAAAGTGAATGAGATAGATAATGTTTTCACTCAAGAGATTCTTCCTGCTCTTGAGAAATTGAGGAAGGAGCATGTGCAATATATGCAATGGGAAAATGGCAATGCAAAAGTGGATAAACTCAAAAGGTTTTGTATTGCATATGAATTTGTGCAAGAAAAGAATGTGAGATATGATGTTATAAGTGAAGTTGAAAAAAAGAAGTCAAACATTCTTGAACTTAAGAATTCCATGGAACAAATACAATTGGAAATAGATTAAGAAAAAGACAAAATTAGATCTAAGTGCATAAAAAGAGAATTAGTTGGGTGGAGACATGAAAGTCTTATCTAAAAATGTACAATTTTTTTGTAAAGAACTTGTTAAAATAAATGTATTTGCATTCTCTAATCATAAAGACAATCTTAAAGGCGGGAAAAAAGTGGTTGCAAAGCTACATAAAACTATTCAAGATTGAAAACTCTATCCACGAAAGGGATGTTGTTGTCCTAAAGACTGATGAGGGAGAAACTGATCTAAAGCTTAAAGGCTGGTTAGTCACCCCTCAGGTCAATTTGGTTAATGGTAGCATTTTCTGTTACATTGAAAGATGGATATTCAAAGACATACCCAAAGTTGTTTACACAGTCACTATTTCCATATCATTCAAAGTTGAATTTGAAGACATGTAGTTGGGTTTGTCTTTATAATTGCATTTTCTTCCATATTCACCATTTCCACATTTGCATCATCTACATTCATCCCATCCTTCATGGTCTCCTCTTCTTGAAGATTCATGGAACTAGATGCTTCAATATTTTTCATTTCATGAATCCTTGTTCTTCTATCTATTTGTCTTTTTTCCTCCATCTCTCTTGTTGCTTCAATTTCTTCAGGTGACAAATTAACTTTCTACATTTTTTTCTTTGCCTTTACTTTGATCCCATGATTACCAAACCCTATTGATAAAAAAATAAATGGGTTTTAACCTATTTTCAAATTGCTACCTCCTTAAAATTTTGAAATAAAATCAAATATGGAGATCCTTTGTTTTATAAAATTTGAAGTACAAATAAATATGAAAAAACCAAAAACTCTCTTTTTCAATTTCTCTTATGTTAGTGAATAAATTGTCTCCTTGATAGATGTGTTGATAATAAATGACTCTCCTGCCTAATAAGCACTAGTACAAACTCACTAACAACTCTAGAAAGACCACAATCACATTTGCGGCTTTCCTCTAAATTGAGAGGTACAACTCCCTCATGCAATTTAAATGAAAGATAAGTAGCTTTTAACTAGAAAGTGATAAGGCAACTGACATTAACCCATAAATATGTGATTAATGCAAAATAAATCCTAAAGATCATCGGTCAGAAAACTCATAGACCATGCCTAACTAATGAAAAAATCTAATGTAAGTAGAAATGAAATATTTCATAATTGCAATAGAGGAAATAAATGTAGTCAAATAAATCTCACATAGAAAATGTATTTTATTATCGTACGTGACTCATAGTTCAGTACAATCAACATTGCATCCCACGAACAACACACAAATTAAAATTTATTGCAATTAGGAATGAATTACAAAAGAAAAATCTAAGTGTTCCTTCCTTGAATACAACACGGTGTAATCTCTAGAGATCGGACCCCTGTTGAATGGCCTTTTCGCCTAGATATAGGAATCGTATTCCTCTCTTGATTCCTATAACAATCATGTGCACAATGCAACACTCTCGGAGCACTTCGTGTACACCATAATCCACACCTCTGAGCGTCGTGACTGGGGGATGAGGGCAACAAAGTGGTTGGTGTTGTCATGTCCCCTAATTTTTACAATTCATGATATTATGAATTATAAATGTTGATATACAATTAATAATAATACTTGATCAAAAGCTCATACGCCCTTACTTGATAAATGAGTTTATTATTAATAAAGATGATTTTATTATTATTAGATTTGATTATATACATATAAATAAATATATATTACATTTATTATATAAAATATATATCTTATATTTGATATTTGAATATATATATATATATATTGTATATTATATATTACATATTACATTTATATATATATATATATATTATATATATATGTTCAATAATATCTATATATATAAATAAATAATAATAATAAATATATATTGCTACATTACTATATATAGTGCATATATCAGTTAACCTTTATAATATGAAATAAAATAAAACAAATATAAGATATATAGTAATCAATAGCCAACATTAAAGTAAACATAAATAAATATTAAAACCAAGACTATCGAAAGAGGTAACTAAAGTTTAGGGATGCGATCACCAAAAAGGTAAAGAGATGCATCCAAGAAGGCAGCGGTCTGTCCAAGACAACGCTTGGTGGAGGAGCACGTCTCCTCAAGACACTTCAGTTATTTAAAGGAGGATGAATTCAACGTGTGATCCTAAATGTTTATCTATCCTAAATATGCAAAAACAACTATAATGCAATGAGAGAAAAACACAAAAGGACACCTCAAGATTAACCTAAGAAATTGTTAACACAAAGAGAAACATATGAAATTGTGCAAGTGTTTATACCTTCTCCATGTTGATGAATCCCTTGGTTGGCCCTTGTGAATGTAAACTTGTATGCTCCTTGGATGGCTATAGATATGACTAAATGCAAGATTGAAAATATGATGGGATGCAAATGCAAATGGCTAAAATGGCTTAGCTAAATGAGTGAAAATACTTGTGAATTGAGTGCTCAAAATGACAACATAAGGATGCAAAAATGACTAAGTGTTGAAAATTCCTTAGAAGAGGGGGTATTTATAGAGAAATTTGAATTCTCTAGAGAATTCAATGGTTAAGATTGAGCCGCCAAGGTCAAGATGTAGGGCTATGGTGAGTTGGGGACTTACAAGCCCTCACATCTTGACATGTGGAATGTGAGATGGCCTAGGATAAGATGATGTGGAGGTGAGGTGGAAGGGAGGTAAGTGATGTGGAGGAAGGACAAGTACCTTGGGGGTGAAAAGATTTCCTCAAAAAGGAACTTCTTGTCCCCAAGTGAGGATGAAAATGACATTTGAGAAATTTTAGAATTCCTCAAAAATCTCCATGGGAAATGAGAAAGTGGTTGGAGAAATAAATGTGAATTAAAAATTTACATTCTTGGGAGAATCTAGTGGATAAGAGAGGGTTTCCAAAAAGGTGGGAATTTGTCACATGTGAGTGAGGTGACAAGTCAAATGTTCTAAAAGTTGCATGGGGATAAGGTAAGCCTTGGAAGGATAAAATGTGAATTAAAAATTCACATGGGGAAGAGAGGGACCTAGGATAAATAAATGTGAATTAAAAATTCACATGGGAAAGATGGTTAATGCTAAGAAAGCTAAATGGAAAGGTTGACTAAAATGGATGCTAAATGTAGCTAATGACTTTGATTAAGGTTGTGCAAATACATGATTAGGATAAGTTAATTAAAGATTATAAGCAAGTGGAAAATGTAGGAGGATGTGACATTAATCCTTGATTAAGAGGATGCACATTCTAATCATGAATTAATTAAATTAATCCAAATTAGAAAGGGATTATGGAGGATGTGATAAGGAGAGAGAGAAAAATGAAGAATTTAAAATTGATTTTATTCAAAAAGGTTAAATGATTAAATTAAATAAATTGATGTATTTATTTAATTTAGAGAGGAAAAGGATGTAAGGTAAAGCATTTAATTGTTAAATTAAATACTTTAAGGACTTTAAGCAGAAAGTGTAATATTAATTAAATAAATTAATATTGACGGAATGGATGAATAAAGAGGAAAATTTGATTGTATGGGGGTGATTAAATTTAGATGTCTACATTTTTCCCCTCTTCAAAATATTGTTGGAGTAACAGTGTTTCGAAGAAAAATAAAATGCAGGTGACGAAGGAAGTGATAGGATTCAATTCCCTTGCATGAAAGAGGTTGAATGAGCTACCCAAATAGAGGAAATTGGAAGGAGGTGCCCCAATGACTGTGCCAAAGGAGAGGAGGAATGATGGTAGGGTATGCCCCCTTGAGAGGGCAGTTGGGGAAGGAAAAGGGGACCCTAGATGACTTCTCGATAGGAAGAAATAGAAGGCACCATTGGATAGAGAACGAAAAATAGAGCAACTTTGGTTTTTGAACAGAGTCGATCAGATGCATGGTTTGCGAATGGAAGCCCCGAGATGTTAGGGAATTAGTTGAAGGAGAAAAAAGTTAAATAAAAGGTAAAAAATACCTTTTATTTTAAAAGAGTGAAAAAAGGGGGGAAGGGGTTAAAAGGTAATTTTAGAAATTACCTTAGCTCACTTTCACTATAGCAGTTGAGGAAGAGGAGAGAAAAAGAAGAAGACAAAGCAATAATGTCGCAAGATTATGACTCTGGTATCATTCACCGGGCAGATGAGGTGTGGAAGTTCCACACCCATTACGCAGTGCCTCACTAGGTTAGTAACAAAACCCCTCTTGTGTATTTTAAGTATTTGTAGTATGTTTTTGAATGTTTACAGAAAATGTAAAACATGGGTTTTGTTGTCGAATTAGAGAGGGAAAATGGGTAGGAACTAGAATTTCAGATTGGCAGTGGGTTAGGGGTAGGGTAGAATGAGGTACGACTTTGGGAGGGGTGATTCCACCCCACTGTGGAGTGGTGCATCCCCCTGGTTGGGATAGGTCGCCCCACGGCGGGGCTTTTCCGCCCTGTCTTGGGGTAGGTCTGCGCCGTACGTAGGTGTATCTACCCCAGCTCAAGGCACTTCCACCCCGAGCTCGGGCATATCCACCCCCGCGTGGGGCAAAGGTGCCCCACCCCAGGGTGCAACCACCTTGGATCGGGGTAGAGGTGCCTCGCCTTAGGGCACAACCGCCTTGGCTCGGGGCAGAGACGCCCCAGGTGTTTGGGGCGCTTTCGCCCTGACTTAGGGCAGAGGCACCTTGCCCCAGGGCGCAGCCGCCCTAACTCTGGGCAGAGGCGCCCCGTAGGTTGAGGCACTTCCGCCCCGGCTCAGGCAGATTTGCCCTGACCCGGGGCAGGTCCGCCTCGGCCCAAGGTGCATCTGCCCCGATCCGGGGCAGATTCGACCCTAGTGAAGGCGCATCTGTCTCGATGTGGGGTGGAGTCAGATCGACTGGGGAAGAACCGCCTCAACTCAAGGCAAGTTCGATGATGCAGGGAGGGAGGAGCTAGGAAAAAGAAGAAGAGATAAAGGCTAAAAAGATAGTGTCCATGGGTTGAGAAAGAAACTAACAGTCTAGTTAATATGGATGCAGAGCTTCGAGTGATTTTTGACACATGAGCAGTGATCGGAGGCACTGGCAACGACTATGGAGGCCATGACCGGAGTAGATCATGCAACCTTGGAGCATGCAGGGTTATTGCACTTTTTACAGTTCCTAGTGATGAGGGCACATCGAGCAATGCTAAAAGCACTAATAGAGAGATGGAGTTCAGCAACATCGACCTTCCATTTTCTGATGGGGGAGATGACAGTGACACTGGAGGATGTATGATGCATCCTGAGGCTACCCATAGCGGGGCGATTAGTGAGCGATGTATCAAGAGGGACACAGTTAGATCACACCATTTCAGTGTTATTTGGAGATGAGGATCTGCCCATACATAATGGGCAGTTGGACTTGGATAGATGTTTGTTAGTGAGGGTACCACCCCTACCATTATTTTTGTGTGGGCTGATTAGTGGGATATTGTTGCCAGACCATAGTAGGTAGTTTATGATACATGGAGGCGATTCGACATATTGTTGAGTGGCGCGAGGGACAATTCTCATGGGGTACTTGTGTATTAGCACAGTTATATAGAAACATGCATGTGATTTGTTACCAGAGGTCAGTGAGTTTGACACACACGACCCTACTACAGGTGTGGGTGTGGGAGCACATTATGGTGATGAGACCCCTAGTGGTTAGGGAAGGAGAGGAGGATGATAGGGAGCCTATGGCTTGGGGGTATGGGGAGGTGAGGGGTTGGGTTTTGCAGTACGAGATGCAGGAGGATATGGATGGGTGGAGGAGAGTGATGGATGGCTTGCAGGAGAGGGACATATTATGGTGTTTGTATATGTATCGACAGTTCAGGGAATGGAGGGAGGAGGAGGGGAGACATCAAGGCTATTTTATGAGCCGATGCATCTTGATTGGGAGCCAGTCGCACATAATGGAGGTGCATCGACCAGATAGAGTGTTGAGGCAGTTTGGGATGGTACATGATATTCCAGAGGCACCCGTCATGCTTCGTTGACTCACTAGAGAGCGACCATGGGGAAATGATTTTACGCCAAGGGATGCTAGAGTGATGTGGGTGGCGATAGTGCAGGTTCCCTACCCAGGGAGGGTTGTTGGGGTGGAGGATGCAGGAGTGACGATGAGGTATGCTCGGTGGTTCCGCAACCATTGATGGGAGAGGATTACATCGACGGTGCCTATTGTAGGAGATTTAGGATTCAGATTGGAGGATGATCATCAGTTGGAGAGGGATTGTGGAGATAGGAGGAGACAAGCACGGAGGGGAGGGGAGGTGAGGGCAGTAGGACAACAGTAGGATGCAAAGGGTGTTGGTCAAGAGGGTAGAGGAGAGGATGAGGCAGGGACGGTAGGATAGCTAGAGAGGAGGAGGAGGAGGAGATGGAACGGATGGAAGAAGGAAGGATAGATGGGGAGGAGGATGGATGGTGGAGATGGAATAATGGAAGGGTGGATAGGTTCTGAGTGGAATGAGGATGGATGGGGAGGAAGGTGGAGATGGATGGAGGAACAAATGGAAGAGGGTAGAGTATGACGTGAGGAGAGTGCAGAGAATGAAAGTAGGGAGGAGGAGAGGTGGATGGAAGTGTGGATGGAGCATAGGGGGAGACTGAGGCCAGGGGACAACCAAAGAGGATGGCGAGTAGGAGACGACAGAGGAGGGTCCAAAGTGTGGAAGAGCAGGGGCCTTCCGTTCTAGAGATAGGGGGAGTAAGGATGAGGAGGAGCTAGAGGGGGAGGCAAGGGCTATAGGAGAGCTAAGGAGACTGATGAGGGTGGTGAGGAGAGGAGTGGATGGATAGGGGCATGTGGAGGTGGAAAGGAAAGAAGGGAAATGAAGAAGGGGAAGAGGGATCTGGAATGGAGAGGTGACCAAAGACAGAGGTTTTAAATGGACAGAATGGAGGGATAAATAGGTGGACCGGAAGGAAGGAATGGAAGGGATGGACCAATGGCATGGTAGTGGAGGGGAGAGGATGGACCACCAGATGAGATATAGGGGGATATGGGGTGAGTTGATACAGGAGTTGGGACTGAGAAACTATGAAGGAGTTGTTAAGGGGGGGAAGGGAGGAGATGGGTCGACATGGTGGAGATGGAATGGAGTGGAAGGAAGGAGGGATGGGAAATAAAGGAAAGGAATGGAGGGAGGCCAGAGGAAGGAGAGGATGAATGGACATGGACATGGATGGAAGGAGATGGAACAGTGGACAGCAGATGGATGGAATGGACGACGTTGGCTTAGTTGCAGTCAGTATAGGTTGGTGATGTGTTAGGGGCAGACATACAAGGGTTACAAAGGGAGAGAGATACAATAGTGGCTGCCGAGGAGATGAGAGATTGGGTTCAGGCAAAGATGGTGCAGTTACGACTATCCCAAGAGGCCTGGGAGCAAGAGAGGAGAGTGATCACTAGAGATCAGGATAGGTATCATTAGGAGTGGAACTCTACTCAGGTTTGGGTTGTTGAGCGAAAGGAGAATGCGAGGGAGGCAGTATTTTGGATGGCCACATATTATAATGTAGTTTCATATCCGGTATAGCAGATATTCCTGTACATTCGGTAGACCCCACAGATGCCAACACCATCCCAGATGTTGGGGACATGGACCCAAGGTTTCAGTGAGTCACAGGGGGTTTCACTAGGTAGGAGGTCAGTACCTAATTCACTTCAGAGATCAGATGTGGGTAGCTCATTCGACAGATGACAGGCTACTGAGTTTTTGATAGGTGCAGGGTGGATGGATAGTTCAAAGTGGCATTGGTTATTTTCAGAGCCTTGTACTGATATTTCATCTTATGATTTTGTATATGATGGGCATGCATTTTGATGTCATCGATAGACATTATTCTGTGATGGAATTTTGGATTTTGATATATTTATATGATATACATATCAACCCTTATTGACACCATGTTCATGCATTTGATGGATGATTTGATATATGCGTATGTTTTATCTATGATGGCTTATGTGAATGTTTATGTGTGGATGCTTATTTGATTTTTTGACGTGTATGTATATGTTTATGAGAACTTATGTGGATGCTTATTTGATTGTTGACATGTTTGTATATGTTTATGAGAACTTATGTGGATGCTTATACGAATGTTATATACATGCAGGATGTGATGTATTATGAATCTAACACTTTGTGATGCAGGTGGTGATGTATGTATGAATAGAAGAATGAACCTAATATGTTGGATCTAAAAATGATAATGCACCTATAATGGATTTAAAGTTCTAATGAATTAATAATGCGAATAGTAAATTATGAAAGGTAATAACACATGGTCATAAGTGTCAATAAGAACTGACATGATAAAAAAGGGGGGAAGACGTATGTGTAGTGAAAGTGGAAAACGGGTGTAATTTGACACTTTTCAATAACCCTTAGTATCCTGAGAAGAATGGGAGATAAGAGGTAAAGTATTTGCACAACCAAAATCATAGGGTGAATGCAATGCAACAATAATGATTATGAAATGCAATCCTAATATGATTTGCCATCTTCGGAGCACTGATTTTTGCTATAGCATAAGACACCAAGTGCCAAGGTATAGGCAACCAAGGCGAGTTAGCATCTAATGCATGAAACAAACACACAAATAAGAAGAATATCCCAACACCCCAAAGTGATGAAGACTTTGGTCGGGCCAGGCATTGGGATAACCACAAGCACAAAGGGAGATCCCAATGTAACACAAGATCACATGGGTCTTGGTGGATACTGCGTGGGGAAACCCAACAGACAACAGCAATAAAAGATTAAGATATGCCCCTATCTAAATTAGCCAAAACACACCATAATATGATAGATTATGGAATCCTTAACTAACTATAATAGAGAGCTCAAATGATAAACAAAAAACCAAAAGTATCCAAAAGATCGCAATCAAATTTCAAATGTCCTTTGCCATAGGATCAAGAGGATGGATGGGGTTGATGATGTTTGTTAGGAAGGATGCATCTTGTTGAGACCAAAGATGATGGATACTATACTAAAAGATCATTAAGACGCGGGATGCTTAAAATCGATTGGATCTCCTGTCATAGGTGGATCTTGTTTGTGAAGAACCGGCTAGATAAGGACATAGCTTGATGACACAACACAAGACACGAGACATGAGACTGACACACCCTACAGACCTAAGGGCTCGGGGGTTGATCATAGATTATCCTTGCCTATGTGAAAGTGCAGAGCCCTCGTAGTTCTTGAAAAGATTGTGGATAAAGCAGAAAGAAGACAATGGCGACCGATGATGAATAACACAAGACATGACATACAAATTCCCTGGGGGAGAATCAAATGATCAACCATGCCTATGTGAAAGCATAGGGGAAACATAGTTCAGAAAGGACAAATGATAAGTGTCCATGGATAAAAGTGAAAAGGTATCGATGAAGACGAATGATGGAGGACCACAACAAGATGGTCCAGAATGCCCCAGGGGCAGATCAAATGATCAGCCTTACCTACGTGAAAGTGCAGGGGCAACGTAGTTTGATGAGGACTAAGAGGACCGACAAGACAAGATGGAAACTAGGTGAGACCGACACGATGGATGTTTCTAGATGATGACACAAATTATCAGATGGACAAACTGATGACAGAAGCTTAGACTAGGAAAAAAAGCTCAAGATGACGGATAGCATATAATCGTCCAATGCTCAATCAAAAGATACCAAGTGGTAAAGGATGGAATGGGAGAGGATTTCAAGATAAGATGGATGGAGTCATAGATTAATTAGGACACAAGGTAGATAATGATTAAGCCCTCTATGGATGATGCCTGTTACCAAGTTTTCACCAGTCGTACCTATCCAAGATGCCACCAAAGGTGGTTTTCACAATAGGATGAATTTATTTCTCTTTACTATTTTTGGATTTTTATTTATTTTTTTGATTTTTTTTGTATTTCTACAGGTAGGGTTACCAAGCGGACTTAGGTGTAGAACTTCTTTAGATGCATGATATTGATAGGCTCTTCAAGGGGCTCTCCTTCAAGGGTAGCAAGTCTGTATGCCCCAGATCCATATTTAGCGGTTATGATATAAGGACCCAACTAGTTTGCTTCAAATTTTCCTTTCTTATCGTGCTCCTACTGAGTACACTGGTTCTCTTTAAGGACAAGATCAACAATCTAGAACTGTCGAGGATGAACCTTCTTGTTGTACTTACGCTTGAGGCTGTTTTGGTAAGCTTATAGATGATATAGGATTTGATTCATCTTTCATCAAGTAACTCTAGTTGTGCAAGCCGTGCGACACGAGCATCCTCCTTGTTGATAAGGTTCTTCAAAGAAATCCTTAGTGACGGGAGCTCAACTTCAATTGGCAAGATGGCTTTGACACCATACACTAAAGAATAGGGAGTAGTGCCTATAGGGTACGGATGGAGGTACGATATTCCCAAAGAGCAGGATGAATATGGAGGTGCCAATCTCTACCAGTGTTATTAACAACCTTTTTGAGGATGCGGATAAAGGTTTTGTTGGTTACTTCTTCCTGACCATTACCCTGGGGGTAATAAGGCGTTGACCAACGATGCTGGATATGAAAGGTGTCACAGAAGTGTTTCATGGCTTGGTTTTTAAAAGGTTTTCCATTATTGGAGAGGATGGTAGATGGAATACCATATCTGCAAAGAATATGGTAAAGGATGAATTTTGAAATTTGAGTACCGGTGATTTGTGAGAGTGGCATTACTTCCACCCATTTGGTGAAGTACTTAGTGGCAGTAATTATGAATGTATGATCATTGGAAGATGGTGGGTAAATCTTTCCAATCAAGTTGAAACCCCATTGAGAGAAGGGCCATAGTGCTAGGAGAGGCTGAAGGTCCTGTGCCAGAGCATGAATCAAATCTGCATGTTGCTGGCAGGGAAGACATTTCTTCATGAATTCACAAGCATCATGCTCTAATATTGTAGGCCAATAATATCCAGCTCGTAGAATCCTTTTGGCCAAGGCCATACCATTTGAATGGGCCCCACCAACACCACTATGTACCTTCGTTAGTGTAGTATGGGCTTCGGTCTCATCCAGGTGGTCCACCTAAGGAGGGTTCCATCATACCTGCGACGATAACGTATCGGGCTGTACGTTGAATAAAGGATTTTCATTGGTTTCATGTGAGGTTTGGGGGTAAAATATTATCATGCAGATAAGTATATATGTCTTGGTACCATGGGGAATCAGGACCTACAATGTCACACACCATGTTAGTCTCAGGGATATCATATGCTGGGATTAAAAGTTATTCCACAAGGAACTCATATTTTGTTCGATCTTTAGGCATGTCAATCAGGGAGCCACTAGTAGCCATAGCATCAACTGCTTTGTTCTACACCCTAGGAATTTGGTCAAATTGTATGAAGGTGAAATATTTCTTGAAGTCATCCACCATGTGTTTGTAGGGTAACAACTTGTCATCTTTTGTTAAGAATTCATCATTAACTTGCTTAATGACCAACAATGAATCACCAAAGACTTTCAAGTGAGTTATGTGCCACTGCTTTGCAATTCAGAGACTCGTGAGGAGGGCTTCGTACTCAGCTATGTTGTTGGTACACATGAATGCTATATTGAATGATTTTGGGATGTAGTCACCTTGAGGGGTAACAAAAAAAATTCTTGTGCCTGATCCATTATGAGTATATGAGCCATCAAAATACAATGTCCAAGCAGGTGCTTCTATAATTGTGAAAACTTCATCTAGAAACTCAATGACTAGAGGGTAAGCATCCACTAGGGGTGCCTCGGCCAACTAATCAGCTATGACTTGTCCCTTTATGGCTTTGCGATCCACGTACTCTATGTAAAATTCACTTAGGAGCATGACCCACTTAGCCATGTGACTAGTTAAATTGGTTTTGGATAATAAATACTTTAGTGGATCAATTTTTGCTATTAATTTGACTGGATGGCTGAGCATGTAATGTCAAAGTTTTTGTGTACTGAAGACCACTGCAAGGTAGGCTTTCTCTATGGGTGAATAACTTAATTCATAGCCGACCAGTGTTCGATTGATGTAGTATATTTCTATTTCTTTTGAGGAATCATCATGTTGTGCCAATAATGCCCCCAGTGCGACTGAAGTGGCAAAGATGTAAAGCAGGAGGGGTTTCCCTGTAATAGGTGGCATCAAGATTGGTGATTGAGCCAAGTATTCCTTGATCTTAATGAAACCTATTTGACACTGTGGGTTCCATCTGAAGGTGGAGTCTTTTTTCAGAAGATGGGTGAATGATTGACACTTATTTGCAAGCTGGGCTATGAACCGATGGATGGATTGCAGCTTTCCTTGAAGATTTCTTAATTGTTTTAGATTGTGCGGGGAAGGGATATCCATAATAGCTTTCACCTTGGCGGGACCAACCTCAATGCCTCTTTGGGAGACTATGAAACCCAACAATTTCCCTGATGTAACACCAAAGACACACTTTTTTGGATTTAGTCTTAACTTGTACTGTTCTAACTGCTCAAAGATCTTTTTCAGGATGGCAGGGTGCTCTCCTCTAGTTCGGGATTTCCCTAGTAAGTTGTCAACATAATCTTCGATGATAATATGGATGAGGTCATGGAAGATGATAGTCATTTCTCTCTAATATGTTGTCCCCACATTCTTGAGACCAAAGGGCATAACCTTGTAGCAAAATGTACCCCAAGGTGTTGTAAAAGTGGTCTTGTGTTGGTCTTCAAGTGCAATTTAGATCTGATTGTAACCAGAGAAACCATCCATAAGGGACAACATCTCATGTCCTGCAGTAAGGTCGACCAACATGTCAATATTGGGCAGCGAGAAGTCATCCTTCAGACAGGCTTTGTTAAGATCCTGAAAGTCTGTGCAAATCCGAATGTCTCCATTTGGTTTGGAAACAGGAACTATGTTGGAGATCCAATTAGAGTAGTCAATGGGTCTAATAAAGCTGACATCTAGTAATTTCTCCAATTCTTTCTTGACTAATAATGGTACCTGTGGATGCATTTTTCGGAGCTTCTGTTTGATAGGCTTGGCATCTTGGCGAACATCCAGATGGTGAACTACTAAAGCAGGGTCTAAGCCTGGCATATCTGAGTATGACCAAGCAAAGTTAATGATTCCATCTTGGAGTAGCTGAACAATGACTGAATATTCTTGCTCTAATAGTGATTTGGCTACATAGGTGATCTTAGGGTTTTCAGTAGTACCCAGGTTAACTTCTTGAGTTTCTTCAATTAGGATGGATGACCATGTGGATAATTGAGTTCCCACAAGGGGAAGATGAACGTCTCCATCCTCCAGTGCCTCTTTGAGGTTTTCACTATCGGATGTGTCATTTATTTTTACTTTTTCTAAGTCAAGAAGTGCCTCAGGGAGGTTTTCACTAGATGGCCATTTTTTATTTTACTTGTTTTTATTTTTGTGATTGGAGTGTTCATCCTCCCCCAATCCCATGAGGTTTACATACGTATCTTGGGAGACATTGGCAGGTTTGCTACCATATAGGTCCCAATCAATGAGTTCGGGATGGTGAAGAGAAAAGCTGATGGTAAAGACGGATAAACAATCAAACAGTGATGACAGGTCTGTGTGATCAACATCATCATACGCATGTATGTGGATTATTCCTCGGGTATGTCTTCCAAGGGACCATCAGCCACAGTAACACTATTAGAGGTATTAGATGATGTTGTAGGGCATTCTGCTTTTTTTCATATCTAAGGCCTATATTCTGCAAAAGCTTTGATACATCAATAGGTTGCAACCATCCCTGTTCTTCCTTACCTAGGCCGTCGCCTTGGTAGTTATGTTTTTTTGCAAACTTAGCTGACCAAGGGTTTACTTCCTAAAAGTATTCGTTTAGAGGAGGATCTGGTTGGGGTTCTTCACGGTATACCAACTAACTGATATCCTCTTCTGGTGCATCTGTCTTTATTCTAGGAGACTAGAAAGTGGTAGTGGGGATGTTTTTAGCACTGAAGGTGATGGTCTTATCTTCTTTTGGTGTAGAATGCGAAGGTTGGTCGTACGTGTGTGGTGACGGTGGCATGGTGGCCACATTTAGAGTTGTATGCATTTCATATTCACCACACCCCTTGTCAATGATTTGGAATTTGGTGACTAGAGGATTGGTGGTGGAAGATGGAGTGGTTGTCATAGTGGAAGATGGATTGGAGGATGATGACTGAGATGCCCCCATCTTGACCTTAGGAAAATAATGTAAATGAGGAAATGATGCTTCTAGAGTGTGATAGTATTCAGATGGTTGTGGATCAGCATAAATGGTGATCTCTTGTCCATTAACCAGGAACTTTAGGCATTGATGGTACGTGAAGGGGACGACTTGCATGGCGTGGAGCCATGGGTGGCCGAGGAGGAGATTATATGGTAAGTTCAAATCAAGGACATGATAGGTAGTGTACTGAACTACAGGTCCAACCTAGATAGGAAGACTAATAATCCCTTCAGAATTTCTTTCTGAATTATCATGAGCCTTGATTGTGATGATTTGATTACTCAAACCTGCTTGAGTATAGCCTACCTATTTTATGAACTTTAGAGTGCATAGATTGAGGGAAAAGCCATTATCTACTATGACCCTTTTTATTTTATGATGGGAAACCAAGACTTCGATGTGTAAGGGACGGTTGTGATTGGCATCAATATTTGGCATGTCATTTTTGGTTGAAGTGTAGCTGGTAAGATAAATCCAGGTGTCCTACTAAAGCTTGGAACCGTGTGGGATTGATGTCGTTAGGTACGTGAGTTTCCTGTAAAGCTTTGTTGAGTATTTCCTGATGCACAGGAGAAGACTGAAGCAAATCCAAGATTGAAATCTAATCAAGGGTCTTTCCTAAGTGATCAAGAATGTTATATTGAGAGTTTACAAGATTTGGTTGGATGAATGTGGAGGCTACAAGGATAATAATGTGGGATCGTCGGGTAGTAACAACACATTGGGGATCTTTAGCTTTAACATGTATCATAGATACACGGGGTTCTACCTATTCAATGTAATGGATAATACCATCATAATTGAGGGGTACATTCTTATAGCTTATATTATTTGTGTTGTTGTCTTGGGGATTGTTGTTGGAGGTGCTTGCTCCTTGATTATGGTTAGGGAAGGCATTTTGGTATATCTATAATTGACCATTAGATGATGAAGCTTGACTGGTGTTGACTTTGATATCTCCTCGATCGATAAGATCTTGGACATAGTTTTTGAGTCCTTGAAACTTATTCAGAGTGTGCCATTTAATCTTATGGAATTCACAATATTAATTCTCCCTAAACCAGGCTGGTTTGGGCTTGGATTCATCAAGTGGATCGAATAACTGACCTGTAACAACTTATTGAAGATGAAACTCAAGGGTTCTCCTAATTGAGCATACTGGTGTTTGCCATTCCCTTGACTATTCTAGTTCGACTGTTGAGGAGGACGAGATGCCTCGTGTGGCACGGATATGGAATTAGGTATAGATGGTTGTTGCTTTTGGGATGTATTGGCCACCTGAACATGTTTAGTGTCAGTGACACCATCATTCACTTCATTTTTTTTCTTGTTCCAAAAACATGACTTATCGTTGGATGGCCTTTTTTTGTCATGGTTGTGTATCTTGATGTGCCCTTTGGCAATAAGGGCATGTTCAAGGATGGGTCCTTTTTCCACTATTTCAGTGAAAGTGGTAACATAGTGCAACCTGAAATTATGAGCCATGTGAAGATGTGAGTTCTCCACAAAGAGGGTGACCATGTCTTTCTCTTTGAGAGAGGTTTTCGTTTGGCTTGCTAGTGCACGCCACCTTTGAAGGTAGCTAGCAAAGGTTTCACCTTCATGTTGCTTCTCTTTGAGGAGATCCAAGGTATTAGTGTCCTCCAAATTGAAGGAGAAGTAAGAAACAGATTTTTCTGAAAGATCCGCAAAGGATTTTATGGACCCTCGTTCTAGACTCATGAACCATTCTAGGGCATTTCCTGTTAGGCTCCATGGAAACAAACACAAGAGGTAGTTGTCATTATGCATAACTTCCTAGCATTGGGAGTAAAAATCTTACAAGTGGGCCTTAGGATCTTTGTTTCCTTTGTATCCTGTCAAACTTTGGTATCTCAAAGTGTTTTGGGAAGGGAATTAATGATATGGATGGGTCAAACAAATAGGGACATATATGTTCAAATTTAAAGGATTCCTTACTAGTCCTGGCTTGGAGATCTTTCAAAGCAGCTTTGATTTCCAATAGATCGGCATTGATTGGTGGTGTAGTTGAGGTATATGGGTTGGATGGTTATAGATGGTAAGATAGTGGAGGATCTTGTTGCAATACCATGTGAATGTTAATATATGGATTTTGATAATGAGAGGATGGTGTCCCCTGCTGATGTGTCAGGGGTATTTGTTGGTATGAAGGTTTCTTTTCTGACGTGGAGTATGGATTAGCCTGGTAATTATAGGTGGCATAATGTTGAGGAGCATGAATGAAGTGTTGTGGATTAGTTTGCTGGTATTGGGGGTACTGATGTGACTATTGTGAGGACGTGTAGGGTGGTTGTTGCTGGAACTATTATTGGTTATGATAAAAATAGTGTTGGCGGGTTTGCTAGTGTATTGTCAATTGTTGCATGGGTCAAGATGGGATGTTGTGTTGTGGTTGAGTTTGCAGACGTAAAATAGATGCGAGGAATGGGGATATGGTTGGGACTGGAGGTCAAGATGGATTGCCTTGCGATTGGTGGGGTGGTTGTTGTGATGAAACTAGAGGATTATACAGTGGTTGTTGTTGATGATGTGGTTGAGGTGTGATGGAGACGTTTTGCAAAGGAGGTTGTTGAGTGACAGCGGGGACATTGGGTTGGGATGTACCTTGTGGAGGCATGTTGGATTGAGGAGGTTGTTGGGATGTGAATGGAGGTGGTGGAAGACTTGTGGTCCCAGGAGGTAGAGGAAAGGGGGTGAAAGGGTTGCCTCCAACATTTACTTGAGGTGGATTTAGAAGGGGTGGTGCGGTCAACATTAATGGAGGGTGCTGCAAAGTGTTTTGTGGCATACCATAAGCAAAAGGGTCATTATGGTCAGGTGTTTGGGAAGCACTCATGACTAAAATTGGGGTGTGTGGAGGATTGCTGACATGGTAGAGGATGACATTTCCAAATTCAGGTTGATACCAACCCTCTACTGGAGGCATATTGGGGATGTATGAATCACTAGGTGTGTTGGGTATGGAATTTCCATATTTGGAGAGGTCAACACCTGACGGGGGTTTGACATCTTTCTCAATTAGGTGGGCCAAGATATGTTCCCCATGTTGTTCGAGGAGACGATCTATCATTTATGCATTGGTGGGATTACTGAAATGTTCCTCAAGTGTGAGTTTGGGTTGATTGACCATGCTCTCTTCACCAGGCGGTGAGTTTTTTTTGTTCCTCGGTGATGGATTGTGATGAAGTACCATTATGGGGATCTTGGGGAGCATTTAAAATGTTGTGAGGATCTTGCGGAGCATTTTCCATGTTGTTAGGATCTTGAGAGGTATTCAATTGGGAACCTTGACCTTGTTGTGCCATTTGTTTCTTAGTTTGTGACCGAGTTTGAACATGCATAAAAAGACAAGACTAGTGTAAATATGGGGGTAATGGTTAGATGATTGTGTGATTGGATAAAGAATGGATTAGATGATTGGATGAATTCGATTAGAGGACTGGATTGGTTGAATTAGATAGATTATATGATTGAATGAAGTTGGTTGGATAGTTGTGATTGATTGGATGGGTTTGATTGAATGGATGTGATTGGATCGATTAGATAATTAGATAAGTGTGATTGGTTTGATTGGATGATTAGATGATTGGATAGAATAGATTGAGTGATTGGATAGGTATGATTGGATTAAGACTAAATGATGGAAGACGTAAGGAATCCTAAATCCAGTCAGAAAATCACCCTTAGTGACCTAGAGTGTTGATTGATCAAGTGGATGATCACGACACCAAATCCACCTCAAGATAGAAATGGATTGATTTGGGTTGAGGAAGATAACTTACGACACTGAATTCACCTCAAGATGGAAGTGAATTGATTTGGGTCAAAGTTGATGATTGATATGAAGGATAACAATCAAATTCAAGTGCTAAGGTCAATTTGGATAACAACTTTTAGCACAAGGTTTAGGTGGTTTGATGATGAGTGGTGTTTATATGATATGGATTAGGTGATCCAAATGGTAAGATTTTGGTGAAACGAGTTCACTAGGTGATGATATGGGCTTCCCAAATGAGTTACTGGAAAATACAGAACAAGTGGGAAAATTGAGAGAATAAATGTATGGAGGCTTGGGATGACTAACAGAAGTTTGGAATGATCAAATAGAGGTTTAGGATGACAAAACAAAGGTTTAGAATGATTAAACAGAGGTTTGGAATGATTAAACGAAGGCTTAGAATGATAAAACAAAGGTTTAGAATGATTAAATGAAGGTTTGGAATGATTAAACACAGGTTTGGAGGCTAAACAGAGCTAAATGGGGCAAGTTTGACTATTTAGGAAGGCAAATTCGCCCCACTGCAGTAAACAGAAGGGAAAATTCGCCCCACTATAGTAAACAGAAGGGAAAATTCACCCCACTATAGTGAATAGGGACTTGGTTTAGATGGAAATAATTATGGCAAGGACTTAAAATGACAACAATAAGGCCAGTTTTTCAAAAAGTTTACTAGTTTCTCACAAGAAAACACTTTCAAACAAGCACAATCCTATGATTAGTGTTAAGGTTATGGCCAATAAAGGTATTAATCTAGGATGCACAAGGTGTCTAGGGAGTCCTCGATATACTTTTGATATGTAAGGCACAACTGTGAACACCAGCCCGTCACAACGTGAGTTGGGAACCCCAGCGAGATACTGAAGGGATCAAACAATCTCTTCACGTCTATCTAGGTATCACCCTAGTTTCGATGCTTCGCCAATTACGACACGACTGGATTGAGGTACAAATTTTACTCTCCCCCCTTTATATACACTATTGATACGTGTGGTTGGGATCATCCCTTGGGGTGATGAAATCCCCAAATAGGTCCCACTAGAAAGAAGACACTAATTGTTTCCAACTGCTCCCCAGGCTCACACAAAGTGCAAGGGGAAAGTGAAAAGAAACTAATGCCCCCTTTGGGTAACACAAAAAGAAAAACACAGCAAACAATGGATATTACTTCCCCTAATTAAACTATGTTCCTAGATTAACGAAAAACAAGGATAGCTTTAGAAATCTATGCAAACAGAAGGCGTTGCAAGCAAATGTTAATTGTTTTATCCTTCTTTCTTTGCCAATTACACAAGAATATGCTGCAAAATGTTAGCCAAAAACATCAATATCCTTGCAACAAACAATGTTAGTGGGTTAGAACTGAAAAACAACAAAAAACTGGAGCAAAAACTAAGCTAAAATAGCTATTTTACCTCCCAAAATGTGTTGTTTTGGGGTGTATCTGCCCCACTACAGTAACTAGGAGGGAAAATCCACCCCACTGCAACAAAATGTCAGAAATAGTTTTTAGATTATGGAAAATCCGCCTCGCTATAGTGAAATGTCAGAAATAATTCTTAGATTATGGTGTATCCACCCCTCTACAACAAACTAGTTAGAAACAAAATATAGATAGGGGCGTATCCGCCCCTCTGCAGCAAAATAGTTAGAAACAAAATATAGATAAGGGCGTATCCACCCCTCTGCAACAAAATAGTTATAAACAAAATAGTTATAAACAAAATATAGATAAGGGTTTATCCGTCCCTCTGTAGCAAACTTGTTAGAAACAAAATACGGATAAGGGCGTATCCGCCCCTCTACAACAAAATAGTTAGAAAAAATATATAAATAAGGGTGTATTTTCCCCTCTATAACAAACTTGTTAGAAATAAAATATGGGTTAGGGCGTATCTGCCCCTCTGCAACAAACTAGTTAGAAACAAAATATTAAATTGGGGCGTAGTCGCCCTTCTACAGTCAAATGGAGGGTGCAGTTGCACTTTTGCAGTGAATCAGAGGGCATAGTCACCCCTCTGTAGTGAACTAGAGGGTACAGTCGCCCCTCTGCAGTGAACCAGAGGGCACAATCGCCCCTCTACAACATACAGGAGGGCATAGTCGCCCTTCTGCAGTGACCCAGAGGGTGTAGTTGCCCCTTTGCAACTTGTACTTGCAAACAATCTGAACAACAACAAATGTAAAATAGACGAACCCATTTATGGGTCCCACCGGGCATGCCGGAAATGTGATACTAAATGTTTATCTATCCTAAATATGTAAAAACAACTATAATGCAATGAGAGAAAAACACAAAAGGACACTTCAAGATTAGCTTAAGAAAATTGTTAACACAAAGAGAAATAGATGAAATTGTGCAAGTGCTTATACCTTCTCCATGTTGATGAATTCCTTGGTTGGCCCTTGTGAATGTAAGCTTGTATGCTCCTTGGATGGCTATAGATATGACTAAATGCAATATTAAAAATATGATGGGATGCAAATGCAAATGGCTAAAATGGCTTGGCTAAATGAGTGAAAATACTTGTGAATTGAGTGCTCAAAATGACAATATTAGGATGCTAAAATGACTAAGTGTTGAAAATTCCTTAGAAGAGGGGGTATTTATAGAGAAATTAGAATTCTCTAGAGAATTCAATGGTTGAGATTGAGCCACCAAGGTCAAGATGTAGAGCTATGGTGAGTTGAGAACTCACAAACCCTCACATCTTGACATGTGAAATGTGAGATGGCCTAGGATAAGATGATGTGGAGGTGAGGTGGAAGGGAGGTACATGATGTGGAGGAAGGACAAGTACCTTGGGGGTGAAAAGATTTCCTCAAAAAGGAACTTCTTGTCCCCAAGTGAGGATGAAAGTGACATTTGAGGAATTTTGTATTTCCTCAAAAATGTCCATGGGAAATGAGAAAGTGGTTGGAGAAATAAATGTGGATTAAAAATTCACATTCTTGGGATAATCTAGTGGATAAGAGAGGGTTTCCAAAAAGGTGGGAATTTGTCACATGTGAGTGAGGTGACAAGTCAAATGTTCTAGAAGTTGCATGGGGATAAGGTAAGCCTTGGAAAGATAAAATGTGAATTAAAAATTCACATGGGGAAGAGAGGGACCTAGGATAAATAAATGTGAATTAAAAATTCACATGGAATAAAGGGTCAATGCTAAGAAAGGAAAATGGAAAGGTTGACTAAAAAGAGATGCTAAATGTAGCTAATGACTTTGATTAAATTTTTTGCAAATACATGATTAAGATAAGTTAATGAAAGATTAGAAGCAAGTGGCAAATGTAGGAGGATGTGACATTAATCCTTGATTAAGAGGATGCACATTCTAATCATGAATTAATTAAATTAATCTAGATTAGAAAGGGATTATGGAGGATGTGACAAGGAGAGAGAGAAAAAGGAAGAATTTAAAATTGATTTTATTCAAAAAGGTTAAATGACTAAATTAAATAAATTGATGTATTTATTTAATTTAGAGAGGAAAAGGATGTAAGGTAAAGCATTTAATTATTAAATTAAATACTTTAAGGACTTTAGGCAGAAAGTTTAATATTAATTAAATAAATTAATATTGACGGAATGGATGAATAAAGAGGTGAATTTGATCGTATGGGGGTGATTAAATTTAGATGTCTACACAACGATGGAAAAAAAGGATATAGTTATGGTCAGAAATATTCTCTTTAATCCAATGCAGGGCAACAATAAATATATATATGGATATATTAGGATGAAGGGAAGAGGACAAAGAGAATAAATAAAATATACAAACAGAGGGAGCGATAAAATCAGGAATATGTGAACATATTCTGAGCTAAAAGAATCAGCGAATCACTCAAAGACATTTCACGTCTGTCCCAATGACATTTGACTATTTGTACCCATAAGCTCGTGGCTGGAGAAAGAAGATGCCTATCTGTAGATTGATGGAGGTAAGGAGTAAATATAAATAATTTCGATAGTATGTGAGTAGTAAATAAGTGATAAGTATAGATATCAGGTAAGTAAGAATATAAATATACACAATATATAAATGCATAAGTGAACATAATAAGTATATGTATGCTGGGTTAGGGTGAGTAGTGTAAGCCTCTAGAACTAATTGATAATGGTTATACATATATATGTATTATGTTCAATTAGGTAATGATAATTAATTCATGACTTAAGGTAACCAAAATTATGATTTCAAGATTATGTTAATTAAAGGTAGCTATTTAGTATTTGATAAATATATTAATATTTAATATAGGTAGAGATAATAGTGCAGATGTTAATATGGGATAATTATTGTTGTTTATAGTTTGTTAGATATGCATATCATATTATCATGAAGAAATGCATATCATGTTATTAGTCTCATAGTTAATGTGGATCCATCTACCTGAACCCCCAATTGAACATATTAGGATGGATAAGTATATTGGGAGATAGAATGACAGGTTAACAATGATAAGTGTATATATATATATATATATATATATATATATATTGAAATTCATAGATACATCGTACATCATAGATGGTGGGCACATACAATACATACAAGACAATATATATAGTGTATTATTTGCAATTATCCAATAATGATGTTTGTAGCAATTATTGAGCCTTATAAGTAATAATGACTCCATTAATTCACTATGACGTTAAATGGTATAATAGAATTCCTTCTATGGGATCTCGAAAGATGTTTTGTTCTCATCAAGAAATCATTCATAGTGAGTAAGAAGGAGGATATGAATAATCCTTTGGCAAGGAAAAAATAATTATATCATCTTGATTTTACTAGATGTTATTACTGAAATTTATTGATCTCTAATGTTTCTAATGTCTCTTTGAGAAACACGTTGAATGCAAGATTCAAGTTTAAGTGCTTCCACTAGAAAGGGGTCATTATAGGTGCGACCATAATTTCTCCTCCGGGTGAATGTAGCTATCATTGGTCTCAACAATTACCCATGGAGCACACTGATAGGTGACACCATTTGCATTGCTTCTATTCCTCATAATGAAGCCCTGGAAGAAGCAGTAACTCTCCTACGCGCAAGTTTGGTGAGGAATAACATGGAGTTGTTTGCTTAGTTTTTGCAGCCACATGAGAACTTGCTTTTTCCTGCCTAGATAGAGCACCTCCAAGTGGTTATAGAAGCGGTCCGTGTGTTGATGTTCACCCTCTGTGCATGAAAAGAATTTCCCTTTTGAATATACCTAGTTCCTCGTCTTTATGTAATCAACATAAATTTTGTATTTCTAGTAGTACATATATATACATAATAAAGTATAACATTTTGTACTTATGGTGTTGATTCTGGGTAATTCTATCTTTGATTTTGGTCCATTTTTGCTATAGATGAATGGAATTTTCTTTATTTAACTTTATGTAAATAAATTTCGTTTATTCTAGAATGCACTTTAAAATGATAATCTATATGATGAACACTTAATTCCTTTGGAAATGCACTCTAGCGGTAATGTGGAGGCTTCACAGAACTATACAAACTACCGTTGTAGTTATAGGAACCACTTTGATTCCCACTTGGCTTTGATAAATTTTGAAAAGAGGTTATTGACGGTCTTTTTAATAAGTTCATAAGCCTTAGGTACAAACTGCCAACTTTTTGAAGAAAGACTCGAGAACATGTGGCAAGTTACAACCAAACCCTAAAATACTGCCCAACTTAAGAAAACAGAGAAGGAAAGAATTGTGGTAGTGAAGTGGGAAGTGAGATGAACAAATGAAAACACCGCCCGAGTTAGAGAAATTCAACAAAACACCTCCCAAATAAAGACTTAGCCAAAATTTAACATGGGGATGCCGATTTATAAAGGGAGGTCCCAAAATTAAGCATCTTGAAAAAGTCCTTGTACTTGAATCCACTTCAAAATATTTAGGTTGTGATTGCGTCCTTCAAAAAATTGAATAGAATATGACCTGTTAAGAGATTGCACAAGATAAAATTGAATAAAAAATAGCAAAAAAAAGTGTTGTCGGTTTGTACTGTAGAAAAGGAATGTTGCAAAAAAAAGGTGGTGAGTCAAAATTTTCCAAATTGGATATATATAATAGAAATAGGTACTAGTTCTATTTTAAAAGAGGATCCCATTCTAAATTAAAATGGGTACCTATTTTGTAAAGGTGAAATGCCCAAACCACTTTTTGCTTGGGTTTAAGGTTTAGAAAGTTTTGGTAAACCAACCCTTAGCCTTTGACCTGTAGCTAAGAAACTAAGGCAATGTCAAGAGAAATGTCTAACTTTGGCAATATAGTTGATAAACCTTTTTAGAATTAATTTATGAAATTAAAACCCATTATAAATTATGATGTCTAGTTTCCAAATATATATATTTTTTATGAATGGATTATGTTTTCTATTTTTTAATTAATTTCTAAGAAAACTAGTCCATAAACTTGAAATATCAGGCTTTTTCATTTTTTAATAACTTTTAGTCTATTAATTTTTTTGTAAAAAAAATCATATAACATCAATATTCAGACAATTCTCTACACAATAATTTTTTTCAATAAATGATTAGTTTAGGTCAAATTATAGTGTTCGTATTGATTTTTATAAACAACAATTAGTGTCATAAAAAAATCAATAAAAAAATAATTCAAAAAAATTACAAAAAATATCCTCATCAATCTTTAGTTTGTTACATATCTTTCCCCAAAAGGAATTAGAAAAATACTTTTATTTAGGTCAAATTATGGTGTCCGTACACATGCATGGTATGGTAAAAAAGGTGGCTTGTAAAAAATGGTTTTATACATGCCTATTAAAAATTAATTTTTATCATCTAGGTATTAGAATAAATTACATATTTAGAAATTAGATTCAAAATACTAAATTTCATTTTACTGACTTTCTTTAAGATTCAATGTGTAAGTGCTTCAAATTTTCAGTCCAAGTGTCACAAAATCTAAAACAGAAGAAAATCACTTCCACTTTTTGAGCTTTTTGTGGACCCAACTTTTTGCATCAACCCTATTCCTTTAGTGTGATTATGAATGTAATATCACACTCTCACTAAAGTGGGGGCTAAATGTAACACTATAAATTGTCACCCCTAACAATTTCACATTACATGGACACTCTATTTGCTTACAACATTAATTATAATTATAATTATGCATTTCAAAGCTAGATCATAAAAATACATTTAAATCCCCAACACTTAGATAAATTTGGGGAAAAATCACCCAGTCAAGGGTAGTAGTGCCTTTGATCTTAAGGGTCTTCTAATTCAAATTTGAATTTTGGTTTTGGTCTTTGGTGGTTTAAAAAGATCCCAAGTCAACTTATATTCGAAAATCTCAATTGGAATGCATATATAAATAAGTTTCATTCTCATTTAAACATTAGAGAAGAGAAAGGAGACAATTATGAGCAAGAAGCTATTATGATGCAGTTATGGTGAAGTTGCATTGAGTTATCCTCTAGAAGCTATCTACAAAAATCCATTATGTATTGGGAACTAACCTTTTGCAGGTCTATCAAGCAATCAAGGCATCCATTAATCAACATTTATGGAAACTCATGGTGTGACATCACTTCATTAAGGATTTCATACCAAAGGTAATCTTGTCAATTATGATTTACTATTTTAGTCAGTTATTGTCCATTTGACCTTTGCTTGACCTAGGGCATGCCCTCTTGATCATCATCATTTGTTGTACATGGAGGTGGAAACACCAAAATGGGGTTTGACTTAGGAAAGCCCTTATATAGTGCAACCTTTCCCATTCTTTTCATATGTATAGGACATATTTAGAAGTTTCGTTAGGAGCAGGTCACATGAAACACAGAGCAAAATGCAACCTACCTTCAGAGCTTTTAGATCCTAAAAAAGTCACTTTTTTGGATAGGGGCAATACCTAATTTGTCCCTCAAATTTAGGCCCAATTTTTAGATAGGTTCCTCATTGTATTCCCTTTCTAGATCTGTAATTTTTTTATTAGTTTCCTTTTTTTGTGCTATAAAATATATTTTTAGATCTAGGGTTTATGTCAAATAGGCTTTTCAAAACACACATCAAATTTATCTTCTTTACAACTCAAAATGACACAAGAAAACCCTAGGAGATTGGATCTCCATTGTGGCAACAAGCCAATCATCAACCCTAGTTGGTTTTGTGTCCAAATGTGGGGTCAATTGGAAAGAGGTGAATCCTAGTTGGATCTAGGGTCACTTTTCCTACTTCACATATAATATACTTAAATATTAATACAATCAAGTATGTGCATAAAATATCATCAATTTATAAAATGTTTGATATTATCATTTTTATAATTTATTATAATTTATAATATTTTCTAATTAATTTCCACATTTATTTATATATAGTTACACACATATATGTTTTTGATTAGTTAAGCAGGGGAAGGGCCCTGATCCCATGGTTATAGCCAAAAAGAAAAAAAAAGGAACCAAATCAAGGTGGGAAACAACACCACCAACCAACATCATAAAACAACAACCGATGTGGCACATAGGCCATAATCAAAACCATAACCATAGTCTAGTCAGAATTAATCAAAAACATGAAGTTTTTGCTAAAGTTCTTAAATCTACGCAAGCCATTGATCAAATCAACCAATTTCCACACACATATATGTTATGGTAATACCACTTTTGAGTTATAATTATTTGGTTCAATGGAGGAACCTACCTATGGAAGAGGCTACTTGTAATGCCCCGTCGTGTGGACCCCAGAGGACAACAAAATACCACACTAATTTTTTTTTTAAAGGGAAAAATTGTGTAAGATGAATATGTGCATACATTATAAGAAGAGAAACTACGCATTTACAAAGTTATCTACATCCTCTGGGGTACGCATAACAGTCATTACAAAATGTAAGCTTTTACAAAAGTGAATATAAACCAAGATTACATAAAGATAACATACAATCATCCATAAACAAGAGAGAGGAAACAATACATCATTTTATTACAATTCAATTCATAGTTCCAAAATACATTTGTGGAGCATATTTCCACAGATACAACACATCATGATTACATTAATACATTATGTAATGCTTCCCTTCTAACAACGGGAAGAGTACATCAAGTACAAGAATAAATACATTAATGGAGAATAAGGCATAAAATGAGGAGCAACCTACAACCAAGTGGAGCTCTGGAACTCTATGTCCACTTCTATATTGTGATCACATCTTGGGAACCCAATGGGGTGCATAGCACGTTCCACCCCACCATGTGGACTGGAAGGTCCACACCCCATGCTAGGAGATGACAAGAAAGGATCCACATGTCCAAACAAGGTCAAGTAGACAAGGCTAACTCAACACATCAAACAAGTACAACTTTTCTTGTTAGGAAACTCTCCCAAACAGTTCCGAAACAAGACTCACAACAACAAGGGAGTACCAAGCATAATGGCCACAAAAAAAATACACGTGCGAGGCATAACCCATATCGCTCATATTCATAGCCAAAGGAAAGGAAAATCATTAAACAAGGGAACACCCATGAGAGATCAAGAAAAAGAATACGATCAATGGATCACAAAGGTGTAATCATGAGAAAATGCAACACATGACAAGTTTCCCATTGCCTCAGAAATCCTAACAATCTACACCCATAACTTATCAAAGGGGAGTGACTTAAACATTTACGGGTTCCTAACTCATCCAAAATATGACTAAAAGAAAGTTGATGCATAAAGTCTCCTCAATCAGAAATAACACAAAAGGAGTACTCACAAAATGACTAAATAACTTTCATCACGAACATGATCACTCCGTAGAATAGAAATCATTTCACATTGAACAACAATCAAATCAAAATTCATTCATGGGCAAACATTAAAGCCCCTTTCCTAAAACTTATTACATAAACCCTAACTTTTCGTGCTAAACCATTTACATAATAATACTTAATGCCAATGATAACCTAAATCTAATTTTTGAATTCTTCTAATAACATATATATATATATATATATCATTTCTTAAACTATAACACATTCTTTACAAAGTCTTCAAGATAGTCACTACCACTTATTGGTACCCCACTATAAGAATCATTTAAAACATCTATCTTAATTTTCATCACTTAACACAATTTAACAAACTCTTGAGACCAATATTAATTCCAAACAAAGGAACTTTATAGAAGCCAAGCCAAGATACCCGTTTGATTATATCAGTTCAACAGATTACTTAGTTTTATAGACATTCGTTGCACTTTTCAATTAGAAAGTTAATCAATTACTCATGATGCAAATTGACATGTATTATCTAATCTAATAAGATTGACTATTTTCAAGCATACAAATATTCTCTTAATTCTCGAACCCTAATACAACCTGTACATCTTCATATACATTACTTTCTATATATTTTATTTTACTCCAAGGAAACTAAAGTAACCAAAAAATATATATTATCATGAATATTATGTTTACCATAAATAATATTGTATAAATATTATTCATTAATACACATGATAATTTTTTTATTATTAATTAACTTTAATCTTAATAATACTAAAATAAATATATGGTTATCTAGATATGAATATGAATTTAAATATAAATTAAACTAAATATAAAATATATAATCCCTACCTTTCTTTTTCTTTTAATTAATTCCTCATTTATTTAATTGATGATCTGTCTTTAACATAAATTTTAACATACTTAAAAGAATCTCCCACTTTCTTTTTTTTTATCTTTAAAACTTATAAAGTTTCTTTGTAAGGGGGCATGCTAATTCCAAGTACCAAGATTTTATTTTTGTTTTAATTAGTAGACTTCAATTTATCACTGAGTCCACACTCACCTTATTAATATTTAATATTTAAGTGGTAAAGGATTATGTTTCAAAAGGAGGTTTATAATCACTTGGATTTATAGTTTATTGGCCAACTAAACTAACGTTTAAAAAGCTGGCTCACTTGAACTTAAGCTTTTTGTAATAAAAGGTATTTTAGACTCGTATTTCAAAGAAGGAAGTAGAAAACAGTTTTCTATTTTATTTTAAGTAATATATGTTGTTGGGAAAGAAACTAACTATATATCATCTATTAATGCTGCAAATGATTTCTATTGCATTCTTAATTTCTTTTTGTTTACTTCAATAACATGCACAACATTTATTATATTATATTTTACTACAGCTGAATTAATATGTAGAGCATATATTATATTATATTTTTGCTATAGCCGAATTAATATGTGCAGCATGTATTATATTATATTTTTGCTGCAGCTGGGGAGATGGGGATTTAGACCAATTACATCATTTGATGTACTGTTTACTTGATAAATTTTTCATCTCAAGATTGTATACATGTAGTTATTGGAACTTGCAACCTTAGATAATGTCAATGACACTTCAATCTGAAATAATGATTGTTAGATGTTTGATCTTTATACAACTCAAGTATACAATTAAATAAAAATAAATAAAGCACACAAAATAATCATTGCACTACAACCATGGGCATAGGCAGTCCTAACTAAACACATTAGATTGCTAAAAGAATTTCATCTATATGCTATGAGCTGGGAGGAATTTTAAGGTAATAATTTCACTTACCATTCAACAACTGTTTCCTTAACTTTTTCCTATAATATACGTGGCACAAATGAATCTAAAACTTCCCTCTAACTACACGTCATAACTTCCTTTCTTACCCCTAAATTCATTGAGTTTATAGTTTTGTTTCCAATTAATGAAATGCGATGTTTGCAAAAAATGTACAAAGGATAGAGGAATTCTGTGAAATGTTGAATTTGCAACTGCCATGGTAAACAATAGCTGCAGAGAGAAGGAGGGAGCAGAACAAGTCCTGTGAACTATTTTACAGAATGCCTCAAGAGATGCGATCTCTTGGAATGCAAAAGTTGCAAGATATGTACATAACGTATTTGTGGAGAAGGCTTTAGGGTCTTTCAAGCAATTGCATTTAGTAGGTGTAATGCCAATTTCCACAGTCTTTACTGGTACCCTGCCTACTTGTTCCAAAATAGAAGCTTGAAACAGGGTATGTACATCTATCGAAGTATAAATGATGAGGGATTGTTGTCATAAATTATAGTTGGAAAAGCTGTGGTAGAAATGTATGGAAACTATGGAGCAAAGACAAGGCACATGAAATATTGGATGGAGTATGACAAATGCGGCTACATAGGCCACATAAAATTTGTTTTATACCAAATGAGAGCTTGGACAGATTATAAAGAGTATGACCATATAAAATATATGTTATATATTAAATTTGTTGGTATATACTTAACTACCGAGGGTGAGGGATGCCATAATATTAAAACCTAAATGTGCTCATTATTAGGAACATGGCAGCAATTTTCATTTTAATAAAAATACTCTAAAATCTCTGTCAAAACCTT